>JANAVB010013400.1:7167003-7364503 GCA_029216955.1 Iris pallida
ATAAAGATGGTTATACCTATTGTGCAATAGAACCGATGGCTCTTCAAATGGAGCTACAACGAGGGAGAAATAATTTTAAGAAGTTGACGTCCCAAAACTGTCAAAATAAAACAATTTTACACGTGTAACTTTGTGGCCAATTTTGACTGTTCAAACAAAATAATTAACGGCTGAAAACTGCTAGATAGGACGAGGTATGTACCAAGATGGAGACGGAATAATTGGATAGACGATCCAAAGGTTGGATTGTCGAAAAAAGTTGTACGAAGTTGCTGTCCCCAAACACGAATTCTGAATTAAAAATAATGTTTCTCGCGCTCGTCACGACGGGTTCAGATCCAAAACTGGAAATGGTGGGACGAGGTCGCACAGGGTGGTCGACGTCCGGGTCCAGTAGCCTCAGGATTCTCCGGCGCACGGGCTAGGGTGGTGCCGTGCGGCTGCCGTTGCTCGGCGGGTTCCTGCGCACGGGGCGGGTGCGGCGGCGGCCTGCCGGTGCGCGGCCTGCCCAAGGACGCTCCGATGAGCCAGGGGGTGTCGACGCATAGGCGGGGGTCTGTGCGGTACCCACGGCAATGCCGGTGGGGGTTCGATCGACTGTGTCAGAACGATGTCGACGTTGTTCATGGGTTCTGCTTCAATGGTGTACTGGAAATTAAGAAAGGGAATAGAGAGAGAATGGAAAAGAGGATATGGCGGAGGAAAAGAGGAGAGCTAGACGATGTGAGAAGATTAGAGGGAGTCTCGGCTGAGGAGGGTCGTGGGCAGCGGGATGCTCCGCACGAGAACAGGGTTGGTTGGTTTTTTTTTTGGGGGGGGGGGGGGCTTGGGCTTGGGTGTGTTAGGAAAAGGTTTTTTCTAAGGTCACCACCCTTTTTACTTGGGGGCAGCCCAAAATAGTTTGAAAAAATTACAAGTTTGCCATGAGTTTTTTTTACTTTGGGGCAGCCCATGCTTTGGTATAAAACCCAACTTTTCTTTTCTTTTTTTCTCTTTCCTTCCTATACTTTTCTTCTCTCCCTCAACTCTTTTCTTCTCTTCCTCCCCATTTTAGGTTAGAACAAAATCTAGCCAAAAAAATTCCCCAACCTAAATTTTGGAAAGATTGTTGGTAAAATATCTAGTAATAGTGTCAATGACTTCTCCCATTTATTGGTAAGTCATTGAATTAATATTTGTTTAATGTTTTAAACATGAATTTCACATATAAAAGTTGAATTATGTATTTCATGTAGAAAAAAAATTGAACATGGAACAACCGAGATCATCAAATGTTGTATACTCTCTTCCAGCCACGTCCGAAGAACACTTTGATGCATCAGAAGCCCTCTTGGTAACTAAATTTTAACTTTTTATCGGGTGAAAAATCGGGTTGTGACACAGAGGACTGTCACCTCTCTGGCAGTCCCGATCATAGATTAGGAATGCCAGAGAGGTGGCCAGTCCTTCACATATGTAGGACTGCCATGCCCCTGATAGTCCTACTGTAGTGAAGGACTGCCACCTCTCTGGCAGTCGTAATCTATGAGAATATATTGACCTATTTGCTTTATGATGTTGTTTAATTATATTAACTTATAAGTTCTATTGTAGGACTTGAGATATTCCGATTTTGCGGTACTTGCTCTAATTGCAGTCAATGTAGGCCATTTATTTTGGACCGATCTTTGGTTTGAATCAAGCGACGGTGCGGTACATTGGTGTCGAGAAGTTGGACGGAAAAACAACATAGTTCTAGTGATATCCAGATCGGCCCGAAATCGACCGGAATGACAAACTGTGGTTGGCTGTGAAAGAGGTGGTGTGTTCAGAACGCACAAGAAAGACACAATTATCCAAAGTAGAGTTCCAAAAAAAAATGTTGAAACGAGAAAATGTGGTTGTCCATTCACGATACATATTAGAAACGAAGAAGAAGGAAAATGGACAATAGAAGTGAAGAATGGAACCCACAACCATGAGATTGCCGAGATACTATTGGGTCATCCGTATATCGGACGGTTGAACAATACGGAGAAGAAGAAAGTCAAAGACTTGTCCACCTTCGGAGTTACACCGAGACAAATATATTCCGTTATACGACATGAAGATGAGAAGAACAAGTCTACAATGAAGTCAATATACAACGCCCTATCTTCTTTGAACACTGTCCGGACGAAATCAAGAATGACGATGCAAGAATTGCTCAAGTTGCTTGCCGATAATCATTATGTTGAGTTCCATAGAAGACATCCCTAGAGTAATGAAGTAATTTCAATCTTTTGGGCTCATCCCGATTGCACAAGTTTGGCCAGGTCTTTTGTCGACGTAGTCCTTGATTGCACGTATAAGACCAATAAGTTCAAGATGCCTCTCTTTCATGTTGTCGGGTTCATCTCTACTTGGAAAACATTTCCAGTGGAGAAAATGGACCTCCCAAGAGAAGATATCGTTGCAAGCTAAATATCGAGTTTGTATATTGAAAAATTTCAACCTGAGCTTCGCAGTTACATTTGGTCTACTGTCGATGTCCCCGATGATGGCCATTGCGGATTTCATGTGCTTGCAAGACATCTTGGTTATGATGACAAAGATGGATGGAGACATGTGAGGCAGGAGCTGTACGAGGAGTTAGAGACTCGTCTTTCATTCTACTCCCGCATCCTAAGCGAAGAAACAGTTGCAAGTTTGTTGTTAAGTATCCCTTGTACCGACAGTGTTATCGGGAAAAACACTACATGTCAGTCCCGTCTGCTGGCTATTTATTTGCTAATAGGTACAGGATACATGTTGTACTTGTCTCGTCGGGTATTAGCAATATATTCTTTTCGATGTGCACTCCTCCGACGGAGCACGAACATTCTAACCTATGTACTATAGGTCAAATCGGGGATCACTACATTATACTAAAGATGATCGCTCATTCTCCGATTCCTCCACCTTCAATAGTTTGGTACAAAAGAGCACCGGTCGAAGCCATCGCTTGGACCACACCTTTCGTTGATCAGATCAACCATTGTAAGAAATTGTTGAAGTTTGAGGAGCCAAAAGACTTACCTGCTGACCACTACGACATCGAAATCGACTGAGTATGGATATATTTACAGTTTGATATTTTGTATATGGAGGACCACATTTGAATACAGTGAAATATGAAGTCCACTAACCTATATGGAGTAAATTTTGCATACAATAAATTTTTCGTATTGGACTTATCTATATGGAGTACCACTTTTGTATACAGTGAAATATAAAGTTCAGTATGTTATATGTGTTTACCTGTGTACTATTTGTGTTATATGTGTTTACTTGTGTGCTATATGTGTTATATGTGTTTACCTGTGTGCTATCTGTGTTATATGTGTTTACCTGTGTGCAAGTATGTGTAGCAAAATATACCAATTTGTTAAAGTATCAGACTAAGTATCAGGGCTGCCACCACCCTGGCAGTCCAATACTTAAGTATGACTGCCAGGGTGCTGGTAGTCCGAATTGAAACTTGTTGTCACAGAAAGTTTCAAATAGGACTGCCAGCACTTTGGCAGTGCTTCTTAAGTGAAGGACTGCCAGGGGGGTGGCAGTCCTGTTTGAAACTCTCTGTGGCAGAGAGTTTCAGTTTGAAACTCTCATCACAGAGACTTTTAAATAGGACTGCCAGGACCCTGGCAGTCCTACACTTAAGTAGGACTGCCAGGATATTGGCAGTCCTAATTGAAACTTGCTATCACAGGGAGTTTCAAATAGGACTGCCAGCACCCTGGCAGTCCTACAATAGTAAAGGACTGCCAGGGTGGTGGCAGTCCTATTTGAAACTCTCTGTGGCAGAGAGTTTCAGTTTGAAACTCTCATCACAGAGACTTTTAAATAGGACTGTCAGGATCCTTACAGTCCTACACGTAAGTAGGACTGCCAGGGTGCTGGCAGTCCTAATTGAAACTTGTTGTCACAGGGAGTTTCAAATAGGACTGCCAGTACCCTGGCAGTCCTACAGTAGTGAAGGACTGCCAGGGGTGGCCGTCCTATTTGAAACTCTCTGTGACAGAGAGTTTCAGTTTGAAACTCTTATCACATAGACTTTTTAAATAGGACTGCCAGGGTGCTGGCAGTCCTAATTGAAACTTGCTATCGCAGGGAGTTTCAACACTTATGTAGGACTGCCAGGGTGCTGGCAGTCCTAATTGAAATTTGTTGTCACAGGAGTGTAGGCCTACATATCAGACAACTACACATCCAACAAGTTCATAAATAATAACATAAATCACAACTACATATCCTTCAAAATATCCAACTTCAAAAAATAACAAAAATAACAAGTACATATCCTTCAAAAGTCTGCCCAACAACTTAAGTTTCCAAACAACAAATATATCCTTCAAGCCAAACAAGAAAAATATCCTTACAAAAATATCCAGATTACATCCAACTTATGCCTGAACATCCAACTACATATCATGTCGGGCCTTTGAACGAGACTCCATATTATTCATGAAGGGGAACTCGACCACGTCGTCGATACAATCAAGCTCGTTGGCGACCGCGACACTAGTGTCACTTTGGCAACCTCTCCGGAGTGTCTTGACCAATTCCTTCACCTTTTTAGACTGTAAATGAAAGTATAAGTAAATTAAGTCTACAAACGTAGAAATCTCAGTCTAATTACAAATACGGAACTCACCATCCTCACCAACCCATCATACAAGACATTTTTGGAAGGAAGAGCTCCAATAACTTCGACGGCCACGGGACCCGGGTTTGTAGGGTTCGACAACTTAGGATATTCGACCCCTAGGAAGTACGACATATAGTACTCGCTGCAGTCGGCCATCAGGGTGACCGGTCGTCTTTCAGATTCTCGAAGTACATGTCGTTGCCACTCGGAGTAAAAGTCGATCACCCAGTCAAAATCCACCGATTTATAATTTAAAGGTTGGGTTCCGCACGGAGGCTCCAACATTCGTTGTGTGCGCTTCGGCACAGTTTGCACGAAACCAAACTGACGAAGTACTCTATCGGGCATGTACGGCTCCGTGATCTCATAGGATGTGATCATGCCATGAAATAAAGAAACTGGTTGGACCTCACGATTCTGCTCGCGTAAATCCCGGTATGGATTCAAAAAAATCTGTAGGAAAACAGTTAACAACAAAACAAAATTAACATAAAAAAGTAAGTCAAAATTTAGTACCTCTTCTGGCACCAAATTATCTAGTACTTCACGAATGGAAGCCAGTGTTTGCCAATTTTTGGTTTCCAGTTGGGATGGCCTCCATCGAGACACACTAGGAAGGTTTTCAACATACTCTGGGTTCAGGTCACCCCGTCTGAGCATCGAAAAGAGCTCGTATATCCATACCTATTCAATTTATAAATGAATAGTCAAAAAATAAACAACAAAATAAAGTATACGAGATTAAATTGTTAGAAGTTTTCTTACATGTATCAGAGTTTGACAGTCGGCCATTGTCTTAGTCCCGACACGGGATGCGATGCCGAGCTCACAGTAAAGATTGGCTATGATACCGCTTTCCCAGGATATATCAATAAAGTCATCCACTTGAGATAAATTGAGCATGTACCTAGCATGTATCGACGTTTCGGACTTGTCCGGAATGCCGACCGCTCCTAGGACAAACAACATGTACGCACGGGCCACTACATCGACCATATCATCATCATCGTCATCCACCTCCATTTCCATGAAGTGGTCCACCAGAAATGATAGAGGAATTCTATATGACTTCTTGAAGCCTGGCAGAGTTGTAAAACTGGTATCCTGAAGTCCAAGGTGACTTGAGACAAAATTGACGATTTTCTCGTACTATTTCATGGATTTCTCATTGGTGTAATATTCTTTGGTCATGACGCGCCTGATTACTGGCAGCTACAGTATCTGGTAGACGTTGTCAAGTGTAATGGTCATCTCTCCTGCTGGGAGATGAAATGTGTTGGTCTCCGGATGCCATCTCTCCACAAAGGCGGATATGAGGGCACTATCCATTGTCCTATAGGCGTTTTGTGCCAAATTGTGCAAGCCGCTCGGTATGATTTTGCTTTGGACGGCCTCCGATAAGCTTCCAAACTGCCAGAACACAGTTTTCTTTCCGTGACTCACAGTCCTAAGGATACGATATGTTCTCTGTATATCGAACAACAGAAAAATATAACAATTATGAAATACATATATATATATAGTATACTAAACTGGTAGCTTACAAACGTCATGTACATACCGGATTCTTTTATATTTCATACGTAATGTGGTTCTCAAAAGAAACTAACATTGAGCAACCGGGCGGACGGACAGGCTATAAGCCCACTTCCCAAACTTTTAATTTTATTTTTATAATTAATTTTATGGTCATTGTGAGTCATGCCAAAGCTTGTAGGTGGGCTATGACCATATTAAGGTCATATGACCTCTAGATAGCCTATATATTATTATTTAGCTATTTTATATTTTCTACAATGTTTGGATATTTTTAGGTATTTAATATTTAATGTTTTATTATTTTTAAGGACTTTCAGGATTTACTGTAAGGTCATACGGGGGTATTTCTGGACCAAATATTTTTCTTTGGGCTCTAAATCACTAAAAATATTTTCTAGAATATTTTAGAATTTTTTGGATTTTTTTAGAATTTTGTGAATTTTTAGATAATTAAAACCTATAGAAATTATATTTTATAAGCTTTGGGAATTTACGATGAGATCACATGATGATATTTTATGGTAAAATATTTTATTTAGATTCTAGACATTTACAAATATTTTCTAGAATTTTTTAGGATTTTTCTGAATTTTTTTGCAATTTATTTTGATTTATTTGGACTTAAAATAATTTTTAAATAATTTTTTGAATTAAATAAATAAATATCCAGAAATCCACCCAGGGGGGCCCCACCTGTCGGCGCCCAGGCTGAACCGCCTCTCTCTCCTATATATATACTATTATATTCGAAACCCTAATTAAATTTCAGCCGCCTTTTTGAGAGATAGTTCTAGTAGAGATCTCGACTTCCCGAAGCGATTCCCGCCAACTCCGACGTGCTTTTCATGCCCCATTTTTTTGTTGGATTTGTATCGAGGTAAGCTTTCTGAATATGTAATTTATTTTCGTAGATATTATTCCTAAATTTCTGGAAAATTCGTAGAGTGTCGGTTGTCCGAAACTTGACACGTTTCGGTGTTTTCGAGATTCCGGGAGAACCAGAAATCGAAATCACAAATTGTTTCAAGTTTCGGAAAGCTAACACGGAGATCTATGACATATAATTTTTTTCAGAAATTATTTTGTTCATCTAGTATTTTAATTATTCTATTGAACTCAGAATTGATCGGTTGATCACCGTTTTGGTCATGATTAGCCATAACGGCGATATCTTTTGACCAAAGCACGATTTTGCGGCACGATTGATTCCAGCGCACTCGTGGCACTGAAATCTACCAAGTTGTACTTTCAAAATCTAGAGTTCATAGCATTTGACTAAATAGTCAATGGCATGCCTCGATTTGCGTGTCATGGTTTCCAAAATTGGAAACATGACTTTTGATGGCCAAACTTGCATGTTTAGATTATATTTTGATTATTATTAGGTTAAATGATATTTTTAAGTAATTTATTTCAGAATTAATTATTATTAGATTAGTAACCCAACTATCCACTATTCTATGAATTTAGAACTAGAACATTAGAATTGATTTATAGTTTTCGTACACGGTTCGTGGTGCAATATGTGTTATAGGTTGACAGCTTCTAGATCGGCAAACTCCCTCGTCCTCGACTTGTGACTACAGTTTGTGCAAGGATTCAGACAAGTACAGTATTGCATTATGTTTAATTCATTATAATGTTTACTCTATCGTTTTCTTGTTTGATATCTTGTTGAGTCATTGCTTGATGTTTATCGAGACATGACTATGACACCATAGTTATTGTATCCTTCTTAGTGTATCATTGACCTTTATTGATTATTAGAGAGTCGAGAGGGGAAATACTCGGTAAATACGTGAACAAACCCAATTACCGTTACCGAATGATAGCTAAGTCATACACACCCGTGTTTGAGTTAGCCATACCAATTACTGAATGATAGCCATCTATAATGTGCCGTATTAGCCCAGCCATTCACGTATTAGAAGGTATTTCATACACACATAGTGGTTCCTATCTTTTCCTTTATCTAGTCTATTATCTTGTTAAGTTCACATCTTGCCAGTTCATATCTTGTTAGATCACATCTTGCTAGTTTACTTTTTGCCACTTTATATCTCGTTAGTTCATATCTTGCTAGTGCTAGTTCATATCCTGATAGTTCTTGTCTTGCTAGTTCTTTATATATTCTTTACCTTTATGGTTTCTCGCTTGTTCTAACTTATTTTGGACTAACAACATTAATTGTAATATAGTTGTAGTTTGCTCCTTTCCTGACTGGATCGTTATTATAGGTGAGGATGACGTGTCTACTTTTGCGCTATGGACCACATGAGGGGGAGATAGAGACTCGAAGGCCAAACCATAGAAGAATAGTTAGATGTCTGGTAGTTTTCTATAATTGTAAAAGCTTACATTCTTCTTCAAATGTAAAACTTCTATATTTTGTTAAAGTTGATTTAGTTGTTGTGAATGAGCAGTTAGTATTTATGAGCACTTTATTTATTATGGGCTAGACAGCGTACTACCGCCGATACCGCGACGTAGGCTGGGCTTGGACACGCACTCGTATTCCGAAAAGCGGGTACGGGTCGTGACAAGTTTTTATGGTGGCCCATGCAGGTCTGTTTTCGTAAAAGATTACGAACTTGTGGTAGTACTTAAGTTAGTCGTACTACTGCAAGCCTGCGACTAGGATGCTCATTCACAATTAGGTTTGATTTGATTTTATGAGAATGAATAGGACTAGGAGACCCTTATTCAATTTGACCCTTGTATAGTTAAGATTGTTAAATCGGCCATGTGATTTAGCCAATGATTTATTGAAGTCTAGGCATGGACAAATCGAAGAATTTTTCTAAGAGAATATGTTATTTTGTTTTGACATGTTGGTAGGATCCAAGGTGGGTAGAATATACGTTTGGTAAGTTAGGCCTTCATAGAATTCAATTCCTAATTTTGATCATTTGTGCCATTTTATCTTCTGCCTTCTCTAAATCTCATTTTATTTTCAAAACTATTTTGCGATCTTTTTTTTTTCAATTCCTAATCTTGGTTCAATTATCTATATATTAATTCAAGTCATCTTCGCTCATTTTGTCATCGTTTTATTTTCAAAACTGATACTTTTACTCAAGGACAGATACTTATATTTTCTTATCATGATCGACTTGTTTGAATTTATAGAAGTTTCTTTGAAATTCTTATGGATATAGTTGAAATAATTTTCGATGACTTACAATGGTAAGGCAAACGCGCACTGTCCCCTTTTATTTGAATTATTGATACTGCGGGTTTACGGCAGCCAGCATGCGCACTGGCGTGGCATGACCCCTAAGTTAAAATAAATTTAAGTATGCAGAGGTTGTCGAATATTACTAAAACTATATCCTAGTTGTATTATTTATCTTTTGATTTATTATGTCAATATTGGGTAGAGTTGATAAAGTGTTCGATAACATATATATTATACTTGAGTCATGAAACCAAGGGTTCACGGCAGCCAGATGTATACTGGCGAGGCATGGATTCTCGGTTAAATGACTTCGAATATACTTATGATTTTCGAATATCATAGCGACTATATCTTTTATTGCATACGACTATTAAATTTTTTTTCTCTTTCAAATTTATTTGATGTCTTGTTTCTTGTTACCACCTTCTCTACAACTAGTAGTTCTTTATTTCTCTCATATTTTTCTATTTTCTAATCGTCATCTTTTAAACCTTCTTTGATTTTCTTCCACTATATTTCTAAAACGTATTTAGATTTTGATTCTATATGCCTGATCAATTTCAATCATTTATCACATTATTTTCTTGATTATATTCTTTGTCGTGCTTATTCATATCGATTGGTCATGTCATATTTTGATGATATTCTTGGTTGTGTCTATTTGTATCTTTTGAAATTTTGAGGACAAAATTTTTCTAAGGTGGATAGATTTGTAAGCCCACTTCCCAAATTTTTAATTTTTTTTAATTTTATTTGTTTATGATTAATTTTATGGTCATTGTGAGTCATGTCAAAGCTTGTAGGTGGGCTATGACCATATTAAGGTCATATGACCTCTAGATAGCCTTATATATGTATTATTTAGCAATTTTATATTTTCTACAATTTTTTGGATATTTTTAGGTATTTAATATTTAATGTTTTATTATTTTTAAGGACTTTCAGGATTTACTGTAAGGTCATACGGAGGTATTTCTGGACGAAATATTTTTTTGGGCTCTAAATGACTAAAAATATTTTCTAGGATTTTTCTGATTTTTTTTGCAATTTATTTTGATTTATTTGGACTTAAAATAATTTTTAAATAATTTTCTGAATTGAACAAATAAATATCCAGAAATCCACCCAGGGAGGCCCACCTGTCGGCGCCTAGGCTGAACCGCCTCTCTCTCTCCTATATATACTATTATATTCGAAACCCTAATTAAATTTCAGCCGCCTTTTTGAGAGAGAGTTCTAGTAGAGATCTCGACTTCCCGAAGCGATTCCCGCCAACTCTGACGTGCTTTTCGTGCCCCATTTTTTTGTTGGATTCGTATCGAGGTAAGCTTTCTTAATATGTAATTTATTTTTGTAGATATTATTCCTAAATTTCTGGAAAATTTGTAGAGTGTCGGTTGTTCGAAACTTGACACGTTTCGGTGTTTTCGAGATTCCGGGAGAACCAAAAATCGAAATCATGAACCGTTTAAAGTTTCGAAAACCTAACACGGAGCTCTACGACATATAATTTTTCCAGAAATTATTTCGTTCATCTAGTATTTTAGTTATTCTTTTGAACTCAGAATTGATCGGTTGATCATCGATTTAGTCATGATTAGCCATAACGGCAATATCTTTTGACCAAAGCATGATTTTGCGGCACGGTTGATTCCAGCGCACTCGTGGTGCTAAAATTTACCAAGGTACACTTTTAAAATCTAGAGTTCACAGTGTTTGACTAAATAGTCAATGGTACATCTCGATTTACGTGCCATAGTTTTTAAAATTGGAAACATAACTTTTGATGGCCAAACTTGCATGTTTAGATTATTATTAGGTTAAATGATATTTTTAAGTAATTTATTCCAGAATTAATTATTATTAGATTAGTAACCCAACTCACTACCAAAATAAGTCATATCAGCGACGGAATTAGCGACGCCGACTTTAAACGTCGCTAATATTTTTGGATTTAGCGACTCCAAAAGTATGCGTCACAATACGTCGCTGATAGCGACAAACAGCGACATATTGCGACTACCTTTAGGGTAATAAAAACCAACATCGTTGATTTGTCGAAAAACGTCGCTAGTTTTATTAGTTCAGCGACGTTTAGTGTCGCAAAGATTATTACGTCGCCGAATATTAAAGGAATACCGACGCTTTGTGACGTATTTACAGACGTCGCTAATTTCTGCTAAATAGGGTTTCCTCGGTTCAACTTTTCATTTCTTCCTCTCCCCAAATTTTTTGTTCCCGTCCCTCTTCCCCCGACCTCGACGACAGCCCGACCCCCTTCCCTCCGGCGCCGCTCATCCTCCTCCTCCACCGCGAGCCCCTTCTCCTCCCTCCGGCGAGCCCCTTCTCCTCCTCCTCCACCGCGAGCCCCTTCTCCTCCTCCACCGCGAGATCCTCCTCCTCCACCACCGCGAGGAGACTGAAAGTAAACCCTAACCCTAATTGAGGTATTTTTCGTATCCAAAATGGACACGGAGACACATTACGACCATGTGTTCACTGATACAGTGTGTTCGTGAAGTTTTGGACACTTTGTGTCCATTTGTTGGACACGTGGACACCCGCAAGCATGCATATATATGTATTTCACCTCTGTACACTTAATCCCCTCCTCCTCCACCACCGAACTTGTCCTCCTCCTCCTCCTCCTCCACCGCCGCGAGGAGACTGAAGGTAAACCCTAACCCTAATTGAGGTGTTTTTCGTGTCCAGAATGGACACGGAGACACATTACGACCATGTGTTCACTGATACAGTGTGTTCGTGAGGTTTTGGACACTTTGTGTCCATTTGTTGGACACGTGGACACCCCCAAGCATGCATATATATGTATTTCAGCTCTGTACACTTAATCCCCTACATACACTTGTGTACTTTCGTATTAATTTGGATTTGCATATTGGGTTTGGGTTTCGATATAGTGTTTGATACATTGTTTTACCTTGCAACATTCCTACACTTATTTTAGACAACAAGTATATGAACCAATTAGTCACCAATTAGTCAACATTACTACACTTACCGACGCGTAGCGACACGTAGTAATACGTCGCTAATCCACCGACGACACGACAGTAGACATCGACAATATACCGACGTATAAATACGTCGGCAAACGTCGGTAATTGCGACGTTTGGCGACGTTTAGAAGATTAGCGACTTACATTTCAGCGACTATCACAAAATGTCGGTAATTTCGTCGCTAAATATTTTTAGCGACGAAAATTATTGTTTTAGCGACGTTTTTAGGCGTCGCTAAAACGACTTATTCTGGTAGTGACTAGCCACTATTCCATGAATTTAGAAATAGAACATTAGAATTGATTTATGATTTTCGTGCACGGTTCATGGTGCGATATGTGTTATAGGTTGACAGCTTCTAGATCGGCAAACATCCTCGTCCTCGACTTGTGACTACGGTTTATGCAAGGATTCAGGCAAGTACAGTATTGCATTATGTTTAGTTCATTATAATGTTTACTCTATCGTTTTCTTGTTTGATATCTTGTTGAGTCATTGCTTGATGTTCATCGAGACACGACTATGACACCATAGTTATTGTATCCTTCTTAGTGTATCATTGACCGTTATTGATTGTTAGAGAGTCGGAAGGGAAAATACTCGGTAAATACGTGAACAAACCTAATTACCGTTACCGAATGATAGCTAAGTCATACACACCCGTGTTTGAGTTAGTCGTACCAATTACTGAATGATAGCCATCTATGATGTACCATATTAGCCCAGCCGTTTACGTATTAGAAGGTATTTCATACACACATAGTGGTTCATATCTTGCTAGTGCTAGTTCATATCCTGATAGTTCTTGTCTTGCTAGTTATTTATATATTCTTTACCTTCATGATTTCTCGCTTGTTCTAACTTATTTTGGACTAACAACATTAATTGCAATATGGTTGTACTCTGCTCCTTTCCTGACTGGATCGTTGTTATAGGTGAGGATGATGTATCTACTTTTACGCTATGGACCATATGAGGGAGAGATAGAGACTCGAAGGACAAACCATAGAAGACTAGTTAGATGTGTGGTAGTTTTCTATAATTGTAAAAGCTTACATTCTTCTTCAAATATAAAACTTCTATATTTTGTAAAGTTGATTTAGTTGTTGTGAATGAGCAGTTAGTATTTATGAGCACTTTGTTTATTGTGGGCTAGACAGCGTACTACCGCCGATACCGCAGCATAGGCTGGGCTTGGACACGCACTCTTATCCCGAAAAGCGGGTGCAGGTTGTGACACATGCGGCTCAGAAGGACCGGCCTCCTCAGAAGGATCGACCTCCTCAGAAGGACCGGCCTCCTCGGATGGAGTAAAACCGCCTTGACGTGATAGGAGTCGGCCAATTGGCACATCGTCGTCGTCGTCATTGTCATCGGAAGAACGCGTTGGAGTAGGAGCTCGTTGCTTCGACCGATCTTGGGGTGCCGGTGGCGGCATCCGAGACCGAGCTTGGGGCGTCGGTTCAAAAATTGTAATCGGACGCACGAGAGGACGTCCCTCACGTTCCTTCCGCTTTGACGCGGTAGGCCGTATTCTTTTGTTAGCGGCTGGAGGACTGCAGGACAACGTAGAATTATTAAATAATAGAAACAAAAATAGGACATGCAGTTACCTCCCCCTCCCCCGCATATGAGCATCATGCAGTTACCCCCCCCCCCCCCCCCTCTCCATATGAGCAACATACAGTACCAACCCTCCCCCTCCCCCCCATTCCCACCCCCATATCTCATTATATTAGGACTACCAGGCTCGTAGCAGTCCTAACGTAAAGTAGGACTGCCACAGTCCCGACAGTCCTCTTTCACAAGAGGACTGCTGGGACTGTGGCAGTGCTACTTTATATTAGGACTGCCACAGGCCTGGCAGTCCTAATGTAATCAAACTCAACTGTAGCAGTCGAACGGCCAAAACGAGATGATCGTTTGTCGTCTTCTAGGGTTAGGGTTTCAAGAAAAATATCGGTTTGTCATGTTCGAAAATTTCTTTCATGAACCCTAAAGAGATTCTAAACCTAATTTATCAAAACTTTTTAGACAATTAAAAATATTCTAGGGTTTTGAATATAATGTAGAAAATTCCTGAAAAAATTAGGAAAGAACGTACGTAAATTTCGGTTGCTTCGACTTGCGTGTCATCTCTTCGAATCTATGAATATTGTTGAAAAAAATTTGGTGGAGGAATTTGGAGTGGATTGGTGGAGGAGAAGAAAGTAGGGTTTTGGGAGGGGGAGAGGGAGAGCTTTTTCTTTTTTTTCATTTGGTGGAGAGAGAGAGTGTGTAATATGTAAAATGGGAAATAATGGAGGGTTTAGGGGTTGGGCTGCCCCCAAGCAAAATGTGGGTGCCCTCCAGCAAAATCTCCACCTTCTTGGACTGCCCCCAAGTAAAAAGGGTGGTGCCCTTAGAAAAAACCTTAAAAAAATATAGGAAATGTCAATGGGATGAGTTTGGGTTTAGGAAATAAAGGTGTGGGTTGTAGGAGGCTTAATGGGTTTGGGGGTTTACAATTAAGAAGATACTGAAGGGGTTCGAGATGGAGAATGCAAAATCGGTGTCTACTCCTCTAGCCAGTCATTTGAAGTTGTCGAAAGCGATGACACCTAGAACTCAAGAGGAAGAGGCAGAAATGGAAAATGTACCCTATGCATCAACTGTCAGAAGCCTTTTGTACGCGACTGTCTGCACTCGTCTCGATATTGCATATGCAGTCGTCTTGGTGAGCTGATTCATGAGCAACTACGCAAGGAGCATTACAATGTCGTGAAGATTTTCAAATACTTGAGAGGGATTGCAAGTCATGCATTGGTATATGGAAAAGCTGAAATAAAGTTATGTGGATATGTGGACTCTGATCTAGCAGGAGATTTCGATAGCAGAAAGAGTCCCACAGGACGTGTATTCACTCAAGAGGAATGGAGGCTTGGCTCGAGAATGAAGGGAGAATGCTACATTAACTGGTAGTTACTGTAGTATTCGGGTTGGTTTTTTTTGTTCCTTCTTTTGGCTTGGGTTTGGGCGTTTTAGGAAAATATAGGAAAGATCAATGGGCTAAGTTTGGGTTTAGGAAATAAAGGTATGGGTTAGTGGGTTTTAGGAGGCTGTGTGTCCAAATAGGCACAATTTAAGTGACTTAATTCAAAATCCAACAAAAAAATCATCCATAAATTCTTCCATGGGCTTGATCGTCTGGAGAAGTGTAATCTTTCATGTTTTCCTACATTCATTCCAGCGTCATGATACCCCTACATTTCAGAAAGAAATAGACATGGTTTTACCCTACACTGCATGCAAGTCATGCATGGATTGTTCCACAAGTGTTTTGTGTAGGTACTGAGAACACGTTTTCTTTTCTCAGCACCTTGTTAGAGCAGAATTGTTCCACAAGTATTTTGTGTAGGTACTGAGCGAACACGTCTCATGAGAAGTAAGAGGTATAGATCTTATAACTAAACCCTCTTTATGGTTCCACCTCCATACTTTAACTTATCATGTTTTTGACTATGATATGAACCATTTTTCTAGATAGCCGATATCGGGTTCATATTGGTTTGGATATTGAGATACCGAAAGTGAATAGATGTGTGTGACTCCCTCGAACATGCACAATACACTCTTCAAGTAAGGCAGCATCATCCGCATATCACATATCTAAACTTCTTCATCCAACTTCCTCCCACCACTAGCATTTCTAGCAAATGAAATAAGGTGTCCTAGTGAATACCTATAACACAAGTTTTCTCCCTATTCTCCATTCACCATTGCAGTTGTCATCCCATTAAGCAAGCCTCTCAATCCACCGAATCCATTTGTTCCCTATAGCACTTGCAATAACCCAAATCAACCTTATCATAAGTCTATTGACTCTATTCATTGTCTTATTTTAACAAACCCACCCATAGCTAGATTTTGAATCCCCCTATGATAGACCAAATTTGTCTCCTTGATCGATATTACATCCAGATTCATATAACACATAAAATTCCTAACTCCTTATTTCATTCCCAGCTGCGAGAATTCTATCGATCAATCTTTTCACTGAAAAGAGGCATAGCCCAATCTGCCTCAAGAAGTAACCCCTTCCAACTTCCAGAGAACTTCCTAACTCCACAATTTGCTTTAGCATCGATCAAATCCTCCTTCAGAAAGGAAATAGAAAAAACCGAATCAAAATAAATCCCTAAGACATGCCACAATATCAATCTCACACTCTAGACCCCCTTTTCAATTCATTCTGTTATTGTGCACTACGAGCGCATTCTAATTTTTTTCCCTTCATCCTCATCTTTCTTTTCTTGTGCAACAGGATAGTAATCAACTGATGCAGTTGCTAACTTATGAAGCAGTGGAAGCTGCAATCATGCAGAGGGTGGAGGCAAAGGCCAAAATCTACGGCCAGGAGGTGACTGTTGATGCCCATTTTCAAAACAATGGTGGAACTTCCCTACTTTACAAGATCAACCCTAAATTGGTAGCAGATCTATATGGAAAGTGGATCATGCCACTGATAAAGGAAGTTCAAGTTCAATACTTACAAAGACGGTTGGACTGAAATTCTGATGCACCCGCTGAATCCAAGCATATATACAACACCTATTTGAATTGAAGTGAGAAAGTGAATCATGGCACAATATTTGCTGGCATATGAGAAAGCAGTAATTCAAATATATTTATAGTCTGGTAAATAAATCAGAACAACTGGTTTTGAAGATCTCTTACTAACAAAAATACAGAGAAAAAATAATATTTGTTAGACATCTCTGTATATTATTGTGCCAACCTGGCTATTGTAAAAGATTTTTTTCTTACTGGATTTGTATAATTGCAACGCTATCTTCATTACTACAAAGTGTGTTCAAGTTGTTCCTTTAGATTCGTATAATTGCAATTTTCTTTTGCTCGCAAACCTTGAACAACTAAAGAATACTCGGCTAATAGATTTGAACCATGAAAATCTAAAGATAGGAGTGAGACACTAGCATGCGTATTCATGTTTGGTTTTTCCACAATGCTCTGAGTTCTGAAATGTTTGGTTTTACTCACTACATTTTATGTTTTGTCGAAAATATTCCTATTAATTTAACTAGACCCTTCTTCGTCTTTTGTCTTATGCTAAGCTAAAGCCAAGGCTGTTTATATGGGCTCCATCTCATCCCATTAGGACCATCCCATTAGGACGAGAGATTTTTTTCTCCCTACGAAATAGACCTAATGGAAAAAGATAAGGGCGTTCCTTATCTGATAAAAGGAAAATGATGTTGTATTTGTATGTTAAAAAAGAAGATGGTAACGACGGGAGCAGATCTAGTGTCCTCCACAAAAACTCTGTATCAAATATGTTCCCTCTCCATAAAAATGAAGGTCCCACACTAGTCATCCCACCTGGTCACCAACTAGAGCAAGCTTATGTCTGCTCCTTCGCCTTTGAGCTCAACCAGACAAGAGCTACTACTTCATCTGCACCTTCGGCTACTACATGCTACCATGGGATCGGTGAAGCTCGATCACCATCAGAGCACATCCGCTGCCTCATCCTTCCCCACCCCCATCCTCCAACCCCTCAGCCACCACCACCAAATCTTATGCTTCCACACGTGATGAAGGGCACACCGTGCACCTTCCATGTCAATCATTAGATTGTATGAAAATGTGTGCATGCACATATCTCCATACAATCTAATGGTTTATGATGAAGGGTGCACGGTGAGCTAGTCACATAGAAAAATTTGGGGGGAGGGCATGTTATTATTGTCGTGTGAAAAGTTTAATTAGTGGGTATAAAGTAACAAAAGAATTAAAGATTGAGATACATGTAATATAACGGTTATTAATGGCCGAGTCATTAAATTAAGAACTCATGAGTTCCTTGGGAATTTGGCAAACTAAATTAGTTAGTTCCGATCCAGAGCGCACGGTTGGTGGTGGTTATCGAGTGTTAGTTAGACTATTCTATATTATATTTATTGAGCAAGCAAGATGTATTATTATATACTAGTACATATGCACGTTGTAAGTATTCTAGTACATATATTATACACTAGTACATATATTATATTCTAGTACATATATTATTCACGTTGTAAGTATGTATTATATACTAGTACATATGCACGTTGTAAGTATTTTGTACTTAATTGGAAAGAACAAACAATATCCCTTTTAATTTTTCTATGCATAATTATCTAATTATTCATGTTAAATTTAATGAACAATTTTAATTAGTAAATATAAATAAGGATATTTTTGGAAGGATATAGTGAAGCCTCGACTATTTTTTATTATATAGTAGTATAAAATTTGATACTAATAGCTGCTTATGACATATTAATATGTATCGACACAACTTACGGAAATACTAGTGCCCCGTCACTTGTTACCAACAATATAGGTAACAGGAGAAGCTTTTTTTCCTCCCTTTTATAGACTAATAGTGCCTATTGTGATAATAGTGCGAAATCAACGATTTGTCTAGTTATGATTGGGTAGGTAATAAATGTTGTCTCTATATTGGGAGTACGATTGTGTATTAATATTCCGCGTATTGGGAGTATGATCGTACAATATTCCTCGTATCATACATTAGCGGAAGTCTTGTGGTACTCCGCGACTTTTTTTATTGGCTAAATTATAATTTGATACTCTCGAGCATTCAAGTTTTTCACTTAATACCCTAAACTTTTATATGTATCAACTTAATACCCTTCAAATTAAAAAGACTAAATTATCCCTCCTCCTCTCCTCCAACGGCTGCACCACCCCCGGCTCCTGCTCCGTCCCACCCCCCTTCCAGCGGCTGCCCCCCCCCCCCCCCCCCCCCGGTTGCACCCACCCCACCCAAACCCTCAGCCCGCAACAGCGGCAGAAACAGCCCACGCACGACAGATAGAGGGGGGGGGGGGGGGTCTGCGAGATCGGAGATGGTGCGGCCAGTAGGGGTCGGAGAGGGGAGGGAGGGAGGGGGGGGGGGGGGGGGGGTAGATAGTTTCGTCATTTTTAAATTTTAGGATATCAAGTTGATACCTATCAAAGTTCAAAATATCAAGTTGAAAAACTTGAATAGTTGAGGATATCAAATTGTAATTTAGCCTTCTTTTATTTGATGTAACACTATTTGGTCAAAAGGCAGATAAATAAAGAACAGTATGAATATTAATTTGATGCAATTTAGCCTTCTTTTATTTGATGTAATTTAGCCTTTTTTTTATTTAATTTAGCAAGTTGTTCTTTCGGAGCGCAACAGTATGAATATTAATTGATTGGAATAAAGAACATCGTAACAAATTCTAAATTATGGAGACGAGACGTGGATCTTCTAAAAAGTTTGGTATCTCAATGAAGCATTCAATTCCAGGAAGAGAGAATGTACAAATCCCTCTAGAAAGTGACCATCCTGAGAGTACTCAGGTTGGCCGCAGGCGTAGCATTCAAGTAGTAGCCAACCTGGCTGATATTTCATTCTCTTAGGCCTCGTTTGGTTCGCAGAAAGAAAAGAAAAGAAATGGAAATCAATTTTTTGTTCTTTTATTTTCTTGGAAATTATAATTTTCATCCATTTTTCCTTCCTGTGTCTGGAGAGGACAATAAAATTAGAAGAAAAAATAAATTTTCTATAGTGGAAAAATGAATCATTGGTTTGATGGGGGAACCACTTTTCCCCTATTTTCCTTCCATATGAAAATCATATACCTTTCCTTATACTTTTTTTTGACATCCAAATATAGAAAATAAATAACTTTCCTTTTTCAATGCTATGATTCTGCGAACCAAACGAGACTTTTTTTTATATGGACCCACAAATCAATTTAAATATGAACATACACTTGCAAATGCACAAGTGTCAAGTCCACGAACAAGCACCACAACAACATGCAAGAATACTCTGCATCAATATCTTTCAAAGAAGTTTCCGTTAGTAGGAGGGAGTTTAGAGTCTCTTTCAACTAGCCATAACAATGGAAGGTCGTTACACAAAATTTGATCAGTTGTGTTTTGCATACACGAGCCTAACAAAACTAAAAGCAATACAAATGAGCTGTCACACAAAATACAAATAGGAATACAAGAACAAATGTGGGTTCTCCACATCTTGAGTAATATGTGAAGATCTAAGTATATAATCCATCTTGGCTAATCAAGAAGGATTGAGAACTTAACACATTGAGATTATATTTTCAATAGCGAGCAATAGGATAATACCCCATTCCAAGAGATCGGATCTTCGGTTCTGAAGCACTTCTTCTTAGAGAAAAGAATGGATGTTCTGAAGCATTATAGAAACACTTGCGGTTAAGAACAGAAGTTGTGTTTTCAAAAAAAGTAATTAACAACAATTGATGTTATAAACAAAAAGATTGAAATGATGGTTAAACAGCATAACACACACTAACACAGAGTCGCCACCACTGGATGGTAGATTACTCAGAAAGTTGTGACAACACAGTGAATTTGTAAATGATGAAGATTTACCTCTACAAATTTCAGTTTGAAGTCAAGACTTCCGGACCATTGAGTGAGTTCACATTCTTCGCGAAGATACTCCAACATCTGGGCGTAATTGGCGTTCTTCCAAGCAATTTCAGATCTGATTATTAGAAAGAAAGGATACTGGTTACATGCTCGCTATATTCAAGCTGGAATTTGTGCAAGGAAAATTCTGCATAGTCTTTGTAGCAGCAACACTATAAACATCAGCCAATGAGGTGGTTAGGGTACTTCCGAATATGATAAAAGAACACAAAGCTTTGTCCTAATAAGATCAGATTTGGTGAAGCTTCAAGTTGCAATGCATAATGGTTAATGATGACGAATAATCTAATATCTATTATCTAGTTTTCTACTTGGATCTGCTCCACTAAAATGGATCAAAATCAGAATTTGATACAAGAGAACGAATAATCTAATATCTAAAGTTAGGTACTGAATTCATCTCTCACTCGGAGAAAAAGCTTTTATGCATACTTCTATTTTATCTATATAGATTCTATACTAATACCCAAGGTTCGCAGTATAGGAATTAGTTCCAGATCCTTCTTCTGAATATTGGTATTGGTCATTTCGACAGTTTGGAGGTTTCAGATCAGAGTTCCAAAATTCTTTGTTTTTTAAAGTCAATTATTATTATTAAAAAACTAAAAAGTATTCATATATTTAAGTAATGTATTATTTTTTATTTCTTGTTAGCAATGCTTGAAATAATATTATTGATGGTTGTTGTGAATATCAAAATATACAACTTTAAATAAAGTGGTTAATTACAATGTGTCGACTAGAAATTTTATTGACACATTGTAGCATGTAAATCTTCGACACGCAGAATCCCTGTGTCAAAGCTATTTTTCCCATATTTCTCCTTGTAGTTTTTACTTTGCTGAATTGACCGAAGAGTTCTGATGTCGGAATCGCCAGTATTGGTGGCGGTCAGATCGGAACGGGACATGCTAAAAATGATATGAATCATATGATACAGCCATTACGTGTCGGTATCGGTCGATAGTGCGAACCTTGCTAATACCATAATGTATCATAGAATGTTAAAGATTACCTAATAATCCTCCTGGTGCTACATCAGAAGGCACACTAGAGAAAGAGAGAGAGAGAGAGAGAGAGGGAGAGAGAGAAATATACCCCTCTTAGAGGGAAAAGAGGGAGCTTTTGAGGAACTGAAATTGAAGATCATGTTTGAGTCTGTTCACTTTGGAAGAAGAAAAAAACGTAAGATCGTATCGTATAATAGGATTCTACCTCTCTCTTTGCTACTCGCTTTCATTACTTCCATCAGCTAAGAGGTAGTGCCAGTATCAAAGTTCAAAAAATGATTTACATTTTCAGTTCCCCCTCCTAAGGCTGTCTTGCCTGTTCTCTGGTTCTTTAAGTTTCCAATAGGATCTGGCTTTTGATAATTTTAAGAAAGAGTAAGGTGAAAATTTATTCTAGGAAATGAGTACATTTATCACACTTTACATGTTGGGCTTAGATGAGGATAATGTACGGAGAAATCAGTAGAAATGATTTTTATAAGTCAATTGGAGGCCGATGCATTGACCAACCAAGAAGAGCATTAGGATCTTTAAGGAGATGCTAGAAGGAAGACCCAAAGCAAAGTATGGACTGACGTACTAAATAATGGTATGGGCCAGTTTTACAGAGGAGATGCCATTAATAAAGCTGAATCGAAAGATAAAGATTTAACAGAACACACTAAAATTTGGGAGAAATGCTTTCTTGTTGTTCTCCTGATAAACCCCCTACGATCCTCAAATAATGAACAATAGTAAAGTTAAATAAGTGCCTCATTCATGCTCAGATGGTTGGGCTGAAATCCTAAATGAATAATGGTAATTTCTAACTCCATGTATATAACCAAGAGAGGCATATCCAAAATCTAACTAATGAAAGTTAAGAAGATTTTCTTAAACATGTTAATGAACAATGAGTCATATAAGAGAAGTTGTGCACATATGAAGAAAATTAGGATGGGTATAAACTATAGACTAATTAGGAATCCGATTAGTGCCTTCTAAGGGGAATAAACAAAAGAATTAGCACCAAATGACCAATTTTATATTATAGATATTCTAACAACAACAAAACAAAGCCTTTAGCTCATTTTTTTGGGCTGGCTTCTTGAAAATTTCTTCCATCTCGTTGTGTTGATTGAGGGGCTTTTCCTCTCTAATACTAGCAAATGCTATATCCTTTCTCACAGCTACAACCTAAGTCCATTACGCCTGTCCCTAGTACTAGCAGCTTCCTTAACTACAAACGATCCTCTTAACTGGTGTATCTATTGGTCTCCATTGCACATGTCCAAACCACCTTGGACAAATTTCACATAAATCTATGTAAAAATTATCTACTTAGAAGTTAATTTGTCTTCATTATGGTTTTAAATCCTTACTTGACTCTATGTAAGTTTTCCTGTACTATGGGGCCATCTATACTGGTTAAGGTGAGACAAATCTCACGAGATTACATGACTGGAGGGAACCCCGAGCCAAGGAGGCCCAGGTATGTCTAGTTTTCTATGTTTCCTTCCCCCCTTTCTATTTTTTGTTCTTTTCTATAGTTTCTCTTGATATATAAACTAAGATATGTCTCTCCTGTCTGGCCAAACATTTTCTCCAATGATAATCAGCAAGAAATGATAAATTGGCCTAAAATTGACCCAAAAAGGCTGGAAAAGGTCGCTTTGGGCCAATTTTTATGCCTTGTTTGGTACTCGTTCATCATCTCAAAGTATCAATATAGCGCTAAAATATTTGCCAATTGCATTAACTAGAATGGGAATTACCGGTCAAGAGGCCAAGTGTTATGATGACATCCACTAGATTCGAGTTTGCTTTCCCGACAAGTTGAGATAATTTCTTCCATCGCATGGTAAAAGTTCATGTCTTCTCCATGCCACGAGTTATGTTAGTAAATTCTTCAACCATATCATCAACCTAAGAATAGGAAGAGCAGTTAGCTGCATGTGTCATTAAATACATATCCTTGTCGCTTACCCCTTTCTATTTATTTCAGTGTATTTAATTTCTCTGGTCATATTGTATAAGTCATTCACCTTTTTATTGTAACAATACATTTTTAAGTACATCACACTTTCTGTTACAAGTTATGCTCCCAATGTAGCAAATATCGTGAATAGAACGACAATTGGATAACTACTTGTCATATGTAATGATCAAGGGGGAGACTTTCGCCTAGTACACTTCCAATCATTCGTATCCCATCCATATCCAGATTTTTTAGAAATATATATATATATATATATATATATATATATATATATATATATATATATAAATATATATATATATATATATATGTTGAGAATCAATAAGGGACTTTTAGTCCCACATCGGAATATGTAGTATGTAGATGAGCTAGACTCCCTATAAGTAGTGAAGTAGTCCATCAATAAAAATGACACAACAATTATTCTCTACATGGTATCAGAGCCATAACCAAAATTTTTTTTTCCATCTACTAGCCGACGCCCCCCCCCCCTCTCCAAGCCGACGCCCCCCCAGGCCGACGCCCTCCCCTCCAAGCCGACGCCCCTCCCTGCCCCCCCAGGCCGACGCCCCTCCCTGCCCCCCCAGGCCGACGCCACGGCCCCTGCCCCCCCTGCCCCCCTGCACACCGCCGCCGCCCCTGCTGTCCACGCCCCCCCCCTTGCCGACCCTCTGCAGCCGCCCCCCCCCGACCACCAGCAGCCCCCCCGATCTCCAGCAGCCCCCCCCTCTTCCCAAACCCTAACCCTAGCCGCCACCACCATGTCTAACCCTAGCCTTTCCATCTCCTACAAACCCTAGCCGTCCCCTTTTTTCTACAAAAAAAAAATGGCGTATTTCGAAAACAGACGGCTGCCAAATGCTTTATTTGCACCAATTATGTTCCTTGATTACGCCGTTTGGAACTAACAAATGCTTTATTTGTTATTCCTTCTTCACATCGGGATCTTTACAGAGACTGATCATGTCTTCTCTGGTGTCCTGACGTGTTCACTTTACATGCGCGCGCCGGTGCTGGCCAAGTTAGTAGCGCATTCGTAAAGTCTCTGGCATCGAAGAAGACGACGAAGACGACAACGACGACGAAGTTGGGTAAGTTGCAGCCTCTGAAGTTGCAAACTCCGACGTAGAGAACGACGAAGAAGACGACGAATAGGGTTCACAGTTGAAGAAGCCATGGATTCGATCAGTGGCAAAATGACGGCCGAAGAGATGAAGGCTTTGGTTGATGATATCTTATCAAAAAGATTGACCGAGGTAACCCCACGTGTGATCCATACTGATGTGGATCCGTCACCCTACAAAATGGGGAAGCTGGAGACGAAGTTGGACGGAACGTCCAACTACTTGAAGTGGTCGCGGCAGGCGATGCGGACGCTGAAGGGACGTGGATTGGTTGGCTATGTCACTGGCCAAGCCAAGGCGCCAGCCGATCACTCCTCAAAGGAGTTTGCTGTTTGGGAGATTGTCAACAACGTAGTGGTTGGGTAGTTGACTGTCTCATTAACCGACCAGGTATCGGGCAACGTCGAGGCAATGGAGGCTGCTGCTGATATATGGCGGACTCTAAAAGATATGTACTCCGGCTCGGGCAACCCTATGCGGGTCTTCCAACTGCAGGATGAACTCGATAGGGTGGTCCAAGACGAATGTACCATCTCTGAGTACGCAGCCCTGTTGAAGAAGTACTGGTCTGATCTGGATCATTATGATCCTCTTGGGATGGAAGTTGCACAAGTCGAACCGGCATTCGCAAAGTACTTTCAGACGTTCCTGGCTTATATTTTGCGGCAGCGTATGATAAAATTCCTGAAGGGACTACACCCTGTGTTTGAGCAGAGACGGAATATTCTCCTATCCCAATCCACGCTTCCGACCTTGGAAGAATCATGACACAGAAGGAAGCTCGACTGAAGTTGATGCCCAACAAGGGCTCCTACCAGGGGGAGCAAGTCGAGGTTGATAAGTCTGTCCTTGCTGCCTTCAATCAACCTCCATCTTGGGTAGTGTTTGCCATAATTATGGTGACTCTGGACATTACATCCGATTTTGTCCGAAACCCTTGAGAAATCAGTCTTATGATCGAGGACGGGGTCGTGGAGGACGACGTGGTAGTAGAGGAGGATATGCTGGTAGAAGAGGAGGACACAAAGTAAATCTGGCGGAGGAAGGGGGAGAGAATCAACTGGCTGAAATAATCCCGCTTGAGCGGGAGTTCCTTGAGAAGTTGCGAGGCACAAAGCTGGGTTCGGCTGTCAGTCCTGGGGCGTCTTCTATCTCGGAGGATCACATCACTTGCTATGCCCAAACCAGCACCGGTAATCCTGCACGTGCTCTTGCATCTGTCCATCAGCCAAGATGAATTATGGACTATGGGGCATCTCGCCATGTCACGGGATCCTGTGGTGAGTTTCAGGACTATACTCACCTACCATTGCCGGAGAGTATTCAGACCACTGATGGTACATTCAGACCTGTAATGGGTAAAGGCAATGTGACATGCACCCCTTCCATCACTCTAACCAATGTCTTACATGCTCCATCTTTTTCTGTCAATCTTCTATCTATTAGTGCCATTATACTTGATCTTAACTGTACTGTTTCCTTTGACATTCCTACGGTGACTTTTCAGAAGAAGGGAACATGACGACGACTTGGGACTGGCACATGGCATAAGGGGCTGTGGTATTTAGACAAGACTGAACTGGACAACGTATTGACATACTTGGTAGCAGACGCACAACCAGAAGCTTCCTGTCGCAGTATAGAAGACGACTTGCTACTCCACCACCAGCGTGTCGGTCATTCCTCTTTTAAAGTTATTAGTCGAATGTATCCGTCCTTATATCAAATGGTTAATAAAAAGAAGTTATTTTGTAATGCTTGTGAGTTGGGAAAACATACAAGAAGCTCGTATATGAGCTCGGGGAATAGGAGTTCAGCTGCTTTTGACATGATACATTCGGACGTATGGGGCCCTTGTCCTACAACCGGAATTAACGGTTTTCGATGGTTCGTCACCTTTATTGACTGTTATACCGTGTGACATGGGTCTACCTTATGAAGAATAAAAGTGACGTCCTTGAGGCTTTTCGGGACTTTCATCGCCGGATGGAAACACAATATGGCGCTAAAATTAAGTGTTTCCGGTCTGATAATGGGACGGAGTATACTAATAAGAGGGTTGCTGAGTATTTTTCCGCTCATAGAATACTACATCAAACTTCATGTGCTTATACTCTGGCACAAAATGGTGTGGCTGAATGAAAGAACAGACACTTGCTGAAAGTCGCACGGACGATGATGCTGGCTATGAATGTCCCGAAACACTTATGGGGGTAGGCTATTTTGACGACCTTTTATCTCATCAACAGAATGCCATCTCAAGTATTGGACTGGAAGACACCGTTGGAGATGCTTACTGGGGCAACTACATATACTGTTCTACCGAAAGTTTTTGGATGTGTGCTTTGTCCAAGATAATAGGCCAGGCGTTGGCAAACTGGATCCTAGAGCAGTTAAATGTGTCTTTGTCGGTTACACGACGACTCAGAAGGGATATGCCTGTTGGAGTCCAGTCGAGCGGAAGATGTTTGTCAGCATGGACGTTACATTCAGAGAACTCGAACCATACTATGGTTCGGGTGAAGGTTCAGCATTTGGTGAAACACCTAACACAGATGGTGTTAGATGTGTGGGGGAGATAATAAGCCCAAATATGGTTGTCGGATCGGTTCCGTGTCCGGTTGTCGAAAACTGGACGAAAGGGGGAGAGCACAGTGACTCAAATACAGAGAATGAAGAAGAAGATACATATGTTACGCAGGAGGAGCAGCAGACAAGGGAAAATGAGCTCCAAGTCTACAGAAGGAGACAACAGAAGTCCAGTACTGTGCCTATGCCGTGCCCTGTGCCTATTGTACCAAGTCCCTCGTCTACTCCTGCTCCAACTCTTGAAGATGTTGTCCCCGCACTGAATCACTCGGATTCAGATGCGGATCTCTCCGACTCGGATGGTATGATCTCTCTACCACCTATTGCTCCCTTAAGGAGATCTTCTCGCATCAATGCGGGTAAGGCTCCTAGTCGTTTTGATGATTATGAACATGACATTGCCAACTTCTTGTCTTATTCTAACTTTTCTTCGAATTATCGAGCCTTCATTGCATCGTTAGACTTTACTTCGTTGCCCAAGTGTTGGCAGGAAGCAAAGAAAGATCCAAGGTGGAAAGCTGCAATGATGGAAGAACTTGGGACACTGGAGAAAAATAAGACATGGAAGCTGGTTCCATTATCCAAAGGAAAGAAAGCTGTGGGATGCAAATGGGTGTACACAGTGAAAGAGACGCCAGAAGGAAAAGTAGAGCGGTACAAGGCGAGGTTGGTTGCAAAAGGATTCACACAGTCATATGGCATAGACTATGATGAGACGTTTGTCCCAGTAGCAAAAATGAGCACCGTGAGAACTCTGGTCTCCATTGCAGCGAACTATGGGTGGAAGCTATACCAGCTGGATGTGAAGAATGCCTTTCTTCATGGGGACCTGCAAGAAGAAGTGTATATGGAGCTCCCGCCAGGGTGCTACGCGACGGAATCAGACGGAGGAACGTCGCAAGGAAAGGTGTGTAAACTGAAGAAGTCGCTATACGGGCTCAAGCAATCTCCTCGAGCCTGGTTTGACAGATTCAGAAAGGCTGTTACAGGCATAGGATACCGTCAAACAAATGCAGATCATACGGTCTTCCTCCAGCATGTAAGATGTAATGCCCCGCTCCGCACGAGGCATTTGGTTGGCTTGTTGGATGGGATCAGAATGTTGGACCGTGACTTGTGTTGGAGATCAAGAGAGTTGAGACTGATGTAGTCTCTCTTAGCTGGCTAGACGGAATGGGTATTGGAACGTGGCTCGCTGGTGGAGCTACGCGTAGCGGAATTTGAGCAGGAAGACCCTTTTATGCAGGCAAGTGGAACTGTCCTCCTTTCTCCTTATTCCTGCATGCTTAATAAATGGAATAATGTGATGCTATGAATTGTCCCTAAATGTTCCATGTCTTAGTTGCTGAAGAATAGAGATGCCTATGTTGTGGATTATTGAAATGAATAAGACATGAATATTGAACTACTGATTGAATCACACTCGAACTGCTAATGTAACTTGATGCCTGAGAATGAATCGATAATGTCTCTTATGTTTAATCTTGATGAAATGAATGAATCACTTGAGTAATGAGATGCTACGAGAATGATACATGAGTAATGAACTGGCTATGCTGTTAACACAAAGAATTGAATGAAATACTAGAATCATGTACATTCTGTATAACTGTTGCTGTTGCTTGTTTCCTTCTAAGCAATAAAAGAAAGAATACTGTCCCTATGATATGAATGAAATGATACAGGTCCTATCGGTATGAATGAAATGTTATTTGTTCCTCTTAGAAAGGAATGATATGAGAAATGTTGCAATGATTGATGCAATAAGAAATGATGAGGCTTGGGATCATTGAGATCACCAAGTGAACAGGTGGAAATATTGGAAAGAGGAGATGATGAACTGTTGCCTTTTCTTATCTTATTATATCATGCGACTTCGAACACGATCGGGTCGGACACGCATTCGCATGACCATAGACGTACTTGTATACAAGGATTTCCTCGAACGGTACCCGCGGCGGTGGGATCGAGTCGACCTAGGAGGAATTGGTGCTTTGGTAGCACGGTATTGGGATCCTCATTCGGGCTCGCAACCTGGTGAAGGGTACATCCCATACCCTATGAAGTCCTATATGGCACGTCGACATGGTGCACAATCACCAGTGGTCATGTAGTCAGGATGCATGCTAATGAATGTTTTGTGCAGACAGAGTAAGAATATCATATTATCCTGTATTTTATGCAGGTACGAGGGAGTCGGCTATCGATAAGAAATTACTTAATGTGATAATTTAATATACGTGTTGGTTTAACTTGCGTGCTTACGTTCCAAATAAGTGAATGATGCTGTATGTAGCCTTTCAGTATGAGATCCTGCTTAACATGTTAAATTGAGTATGCTAGAAAAATGCCATGCTATAATCATTGCTCAAAACACAACATGCATGCTAAGTGATGCTTGAAGTGAGAACTGTCATAACGTGTTTAAGATGTTAATGTTAACGATGCCTCAATGATGCCTTTTCATGATAACACCTAGTATGCCTCAATGATGCCTTTTCATGATAACACCTAGTATGCCTCAATGATGCCTTTGCATGATAACACGAAGAATGCTAAAATGATGTGTCCACATGAATGCTATTAAGAATAAGTTTACATGCTTCACTCTGATTATTACCCATGAACTGTAAACTGATGCTAGGCCCCAAGTAGAAAGATCATACTAATAAATGCTTGCTTAAATGATCACTTAAATGTTGGTTTATGCGAGTGGGTTGGATTCTACTCGCCAGTGCATAGATGATGTGCTGACCCACGTTTTGTGGGCAGGTGCTCTTGCTTGGGATATTCTACACAAGAAGATTTAGCTTGATTGGTTCCGCGGCATCGAAGACTTGTTGGGCATACAGTAGCTCTCCTTGCACAAGATGATATCTTCTGTTTATAAAGGGCATAATGTATGGAACATTGTAATCAGTTGTACCAGTGAGATTGTAAGCCAAGTCAGTATATCGAGTTGTAATCCAATGTATCCATGTATCAAATGTAAGCTGTATAGCATTGTTCAGTTGGCTTTCATTGTAAAGTGAGATGTGTTGTAAACATTGTACTTCAATACAAGTCTTGTATTTTTCTTCGATTATCAATAAAGAGAATAAAGTTCTATATATCTCTGTGTGGCTTCAAGTTACTCTTTTTCTCCGCTGCTATAAAGAAGTGATGTACTTCTATTCAATGAGAAAGATTGTCCTCACTAACTTCAATTTGTCTGCTTCTGCCGCTGCGATGTGTTTCTATTTGAAGATAATCGATTATGTACCATCTTTGCCTAGTACAAGTACAATACCAGACTTGTACGGCATCACGCCCAAGCGAGGACGATCGATTCCAAGAGATAAATTATGTGAATAAATGACTCTACGAATCGGGGCGTGACAAATTGGTATCAGAGCACGGCTTTACGTCCTTGGTCTCTTCTTTGATTCATTTCAAATCAAAGTTGCATCGACGATTAACCAAAGTTGCTTTCGCGATCACTCTACGTTGCTTCCGAGATTAAATCAAAGATTGCTTCTACGATTATGCTGTCGTCGTTCTGCAATCATCCTATGTTGCTTGTGTCTGAAAATTCGTTGACCCTCTTGGCAGATCACTGGATGTTCCATACAATAAGTCTATATACATTGTGATGCCCCTGAATGAATGATTTTTGTTGGTTTGGACACAAATAACCCAACAATGACTCGATGCCATAGTATGCTATAGTGTGAATGATGTTTTGAATTGTGGGAATAAAGAAATGTGGCTATGTATGCTGCGACAAGATGAGAATTGCATGTGATGTTGGAAAAGAATTATGAATGAAATAATTGATGGATGAGTTTGACAGAACTGGTGAATTGACTCATGTGTGTTGCTAAGTGCTTTCGAGACCCTAAGAATGTTGGCTTGTGATATTGAGATCCGAGATGTTGGTTAAGTATTGTGATCATTGTAGATCACGAATGTCCGAAATAGAATTGGGTTGGTATTGTTTAAGGATGGCTTCGTTTCTGAGTGGTATATTGTCTCTACCACCTCAGAACTATATGTATATTGACCCTTTCCATAGGATAGCAATGAGACTATCTGTGGGTACTGGGTAGTGCCGAGACTAAGCTGGGAGTCATGTATTGTGGTTAGATGACTCGAGTGTCCCTTGACGGTGATGTTATATTGAGTAGCGAGATTGGCAGAAATTGTAACCGGTGGCTTGGTTAGAAATTGTTTAGTCGAATGATGACTCAGACTAGTAAGTAGTTAGTATGCTATGGGTAAACGGATTTGGCTAGAGAATGTTGTGACTTAGAACATCTGAATGTTGACTTCGATTGGTTGGATGTAAATTAAATGTGGCTAATACAAAGTTGGTTGCGTAGCTGAAAGTTTTGGAAATATTGTCGGTGAATCAAAGGAATATTAGAGATCTGTGTTTTGATCCTAAGGTGTAATAGATGTTAATCCATCTTGATCACCAAAGGATAGACGTTGCCTATGTGCATGTATGCTCAGGAATTGAATTGTACTAGAAAAGTGACAAGTAGCAACCCTGAATATTTGTGTTGCATAGAGGATGGTTAATTGATACATAAATCGTCGGATTGAATGGCATGAACTACTCGACCCTTGAGGTAGAGAATTTTAAGAATGTTCGTGTGAGATTTTGACTGCTGGGAAAAGAACGAGACTTAAGAATGCCATAAGATAGTTTGATGATTGGGAAATGAATGGGAACGAGAAGTTACAAATGTGTTGGATAATGTTGGTATATGTGACTGTTGGAATGGGATATAGATTATTGGCTTACGACTTAGTGGTGTGACTCTGTCATACGAACCAAATAGTATGATTTCATAGTTATGTTAAAACTATCGGGATCGATGACCCTTGAATAGTTAACCTTGGTTTATGGGTTTATGTGGGTACAAAGGAATTGTAATAGAAATTTGGATCATTGGAAATTTACTTGATGGATTATTAGAACGATGAAGATCGTATGTCGGATTGGGATTGACCGTAATGTTGATAGATCGATCTTAGTCGATCGTCGGGTAAGTCTAGAATGAGCTTCTGTGGGAATTATTTCCTTGAGGAAGACCCTGGATAGATAGACTTGGCCCTAGTGACCAATTGAGGACTTACCAATTGTTGGCATAGCCGACAATAGAGATTAGTATTCAGACTGAGTTGATACCCATAGGTTTGGGTAGAGTTCCTTAGAGCTGTCGGTTGCTTGTTGGCCCTAAGAAAGAAACTAGCATGATCCCTAGTAGCCGTCCACTCTAGGGAAGTCACCTGAATGATTAGGTATAGCTGTCGGTATAGCTAACCATTGAGACTGGACCGAATAATAGATGGCCGTTGGCGACCCATAGAATAACCTTGTGGCATTGAACGAGAGATGGTGATGAGTACGACCTAAGAGTGATATGTTATATATATGCTCCAATATGAACCTTAGAGATGTTTGACCCTTGAGAATTATGTGCCGGCCTATAGCGGGAAATGGAATCGTGGGATGAGACTTGATTTGTATGTATCGAATAGTGAATTATTATATGAGATGGAATTGACTGCTCATGACGGAAATGTTGGATAGGTATCTATAGTCGGGTAGCTGGGTTAACCTTGACTGTTGCATGGAATTATACCCTGACTTGGATAATCGATAGTTGGTGATGTCAGATTGTATCTTTTAGAAAAGATGAATTGTCTCGGTGAGAAATATTGTTGGATTTGGAAAGGAATATAATTGCATATTGTGAACTCTTGATATGATTGGCTCTAAGATTGGACCCTTGACCGAATGTTAAAATATTATGCTTGGATAGAGAGTTGTCCCTGAAAGATAGTGATCGTGACAAGTGAATAAAGTGATAAGTCAATTGAAAGGATGCTAAGTCTGATTTGGGAAAGAGAGTTATATCATGGCTGATTGAATTATACTATCATGGAAGTTGGCTTAAGTACATATGTTTTGGGGACGCCTAAAATATGTGTATGGATCCAGCCGAAGTGATAGGTTGCGACTGAGATAATATTGTTGGAAGAATTTATCGCACTAGCATAGACTTTGGCTGAAATGCATATGTTTTGGGGACGCCTGAAATATGTGTATGAATCCAAAAGAAGTGATGTGTTGCGACCAAGATAGAATGCAAGAAAAATGTTGGTGAATCAATGAGAAGTTGCAAGTATTTGAAAAAAGAGAAAGATGGATTGAATCGTTGATTGATTAAAATGATACTGTTGGATAGCTATTTTGAAATGACCGAGTGGACTGAAATGAATATTGAATTGAAGCTGAATGAGTAACTCATTGTGATTAAGTGAATCTAGTAGATGAGTTGTTTTCTTAAGTTTTGAGGACGAAACTTTTTCTGAGTGGTATATTATGTAATGTCCCGCTCCGCACGAGGCATTTGGTTGGCTTGTTGGATGGGATCAGAATGTTGGACCGTGACTTGTGTTGGAAATCAAGAGAGTTGAGACTGATGTAGTCTCTCTTAGCTGGCTAGACGGAATGGGTATTGAAACGTGGCTCGCTGGTGGAGCTACGCTTAGCGGGATTTGAGCAGGAAGACCCTTTTATGCAGGCAAGTGGAACTGTCCTCCTTCCTCCTTATTCCTGCATGCTTAATAAATGGAATAATGTGATGCTATGAATTGTCCCTAAATGTTCCATGTCTTAGTTGCTAAAGAATAGAGATGCCTATGTTGTGGATTATTGAAATGAATAAGACATGAATATTGAACTGCTGATTGAATCACACTCGAACTGCTAATGTAACTTGATGCCTGAGAATGAATCGATAATGTCTCTTATGTTTAATCTTGATGAAATGAATGAATCACTTGAGTAATGAGATGCTACGAGAATGATACATGAGTAATGAACTGGCTATGCTGTTAACACAAAGAATTGAATGAAATACTAGAATCATGTACATTCTGTATAACTGTTGCTGTTGCTTGTTTCCTTCTAAGCAATGAAAGAAAGAATACTGTCCCTATGATATGAATGAAATGATGCAGGTCCTATCGGTATGAATGAAATGTTATTTGTTCCTCTTAGAAAGGAATGATATGAGAAATATTGCAATGATTGATGCAATGAGAAATGATGAGGCTTGGGATCATTGAGATCACCAAGTGAACAGGTGGAAATATTGGAAAGAGGAGATGATGAACTGTTGCCTTTTCTTATCTTATTATATCATGCGACTTCGAACACGATCGGGTCGGACACGCATTCGCATGACTATAGACGTACTTGTATACAAGGATTTCCTCGAACGGTACCCGCGGCGGTGGGATCGAGTCGGCCTAGGAGGAATTGGTGCTTTGGTAGCACGGTATTGGGATCCTCATTCGGGCTCGCAACCTGGTGAAGGGTACATCCCATACCCTATGAAGTCCTATATGGCACGTCGACATGGTGCACAATCACCAGTGGTCATGTAGTCAGGATGCATGCTAATGAATGTTTTGTGCAGACAGAGTAAGAATATCATATTATCCTGTATTTTATGCAGGTATGAGGGAGTTGGCTATCGGTAAGAAATCACTTAATGTGATAATTTAATATACGTGTTGGTTTAACTTGCGTGCTTACGTTCCAAATAAGTGAATGATGCTGTATGTAGCCTTTCAGTATGAGATCCTGCTTAACATGTTAAATTGAGTATGCTAGAAAAATGCCATGCTATAATCATTGCTCAAAACACAACATACATGCTAAGTGATGCTTGAAGTGAGAACTGTCATAACGTGTTTAAGATGTTAATGTTAACGATGCCTCAATGATGCCTTTTCATGATAACACCTAGTATGCCTCAATGATGCCTTTTCATGATAACACCTAGTATGCCTCAATGATGCCTTTGCATGATAACACGAAAAATGCTAAAATGATGTGTCCACACGAATGCTATTAAGAATATGTTTACATGCTTCACTCTGATTATTACCCATGAACTGTAAACTGATGCTAGGCCCCAAGTAGAAAGATCATACTAATAAATGCTTGCTTAAATGATCACTTAAATGTTGGTTTATGCGAGTGGGTTAGATTCTACTCGCCAGTGCATAGATGATGTGCTGACCTCCGTTTTGTGGGCAGGTGCTCTTGCTTGGGATATTCTACACACGAAGATTTGGCTTGATTGGTTCCGCGGCATCGAAGATTTGTTGGGCATACAGAAGCTCTCCTTGCACAAGATGATGTCTTCTGTTTATAAAAGGCATAATGTATGGAACATTGTAATCAGTTGTACCAGTGAGATTGTAAGCCAAGTCGGTATATCGAGTTGTAATCCAATGTATCCATGTATCAAATATAAGCTGTATAGCATTGTTCAGTTGGCTTTCATTGTAAAGTGAGATGTGTTGTAAACATTGTACTTCAATACAAGTATTGTATTTTTCTTTATCAATAAAGAGAATAAAGTTCTATATATCTCTGTGTGGCTTCAAGTTACTCTTTTTCTCCGCTGCTATAAAGAAGTGATGTACTTCTATTCAATGAGAAAGATTGTCCTCACTAACTTCAATTTGTCTGCTTCTGCCGCTGCGATGTGTTTCTATTTGAAGATAATCGATTATGTACCATCTTTGCCTAGTACAAGTACAATACCAGACTTGTACGGCATCACGCCCAAGCGAGGACGATCGATTCCAAGAGATAAATTATGTGAATAAATGACTCTACGAATCGGGGCGTGACATAAGAGGCCACATTACTATACTTGCTGTATATGTAGATGATATAGTGATCACAGGTGATGATGAAGTCGAGATCGCTAAGCTGAAGTCAAAACTCGCGAAGGAGTTTAAGGTGAAGGATTTAGGAGCGATAAGGTACTTTCTAGGTATCGAAGTGTGTGAAGGCGAACAGGGAATTGTTCTATCACAAAAAAAATACGCACTAGATCTGCTGAAGGAGACAGGGATGCTGGGATGCAAAGCAGCCGTCACTCCAATTGACCATAAGTGTAAGTTTAGAGCAGAAGCAGGAGAGCCTGTTGATCGTGAAAGATATCAAAGACTTGTAGGAAGATTGATTTATCTGGGACACACTCGCCCTGATATCTCATTTGCGGTGAGTGTAGTGAGTCGTTACATGCATGATCCAAAAAAGGGTCATATGGAAGCAGTATTTCAGATCTTGAGATATCTGAAAGGAACGCCGGAAAAGGGGCTGTGGTTCAAGAAGAATGGACGCATAGAAGTTGAGGGATACTGTGATGCAGACTGGGCAAGCTGCATAGACGACAGAAGGTCTACCACGGGATACTGTGTTTTTGTAAGAGGAAATCTGGTGTCATGGAGAAGCAAGAAACAGTCAGTGGTAGCAAGGTCGACAGCTGAAGCAGAATACAGAGCAATGGCTCTGGGAGTGTCAGAGTTGCTGTGGGTGAAAGCGTTGCTGACAGAGTTGAAGCTGGACAAGGGAGCACCATTACGTCTTCTGAGCGACAGTCAAGCTGCAATAAGTATAGCTAACAATCCAGTTCAGCACGAAAGAACGAAGCACATCGAGATTGATCGATTCTTCATCAAGGAGAAGCTGGAACAAGGGATACTGAAGATTGACCATGTCCGCTCAGAAGAACAAGTTGCAGACTGTCTGACTAAGGGTCTTAGTTCATTAAGTCTGTCGAAGCTATGTAATAAGATGTGGATGATCAATATCTATCGCCCATCTTGAAAGGGAGTGTTGAGAATCAATAAGGGACTTTTAGTCCCACATCGGAATATGTAGTATGTAGAGGAGCTGACTCCCTATAAGTAGTGAAGTAGTCCATCAATAAAAATGACACAACAATTATTCTCTATAATATATATATATATATATATATATATATATATATATATATATATATATATATATATATATATATATATTGGAAAAGGGTAAATTTTATTCCAACTCAACACATAATCATACAATCATACAATTAGAGTGGGACTCCCATTCATCAGGTTTCCATAGCTTTTGCATCCATATCACTAGTAGTGGCTTTTTGACTACAGCATAATCTGTTCATGGAAGATAGACACGTGGGAAAGTATAGAACATCAAACTTCAGATTATACATCAGGATAAAAACCAAGGAAGGCTATATATTATGGCAGTTTACGTGGATGAATGAAGAAAAATAACTCAAATAACCATGAAAGGTTTCACAGGCCAGTGCTGAGAGGAGGGTGCAGGTACATCTTCTTTAATCTCTATATAGTTTTTGTTCCTTAATAAAAACAGAACAAGTTTCATTTATATGGACCAAAATGGATGCCTTGAAGCTTCTACTTTTTCAGAGAGATATTTGATTTGTGACCTCTTCTGAATAGAACTTGAGGTGTATGATGCTACAGGTCTTGTTGACTATATAACCAAGTAAGGAGAGATGTAATACATAGTTCACTAGCTTGGGCGATATATTGTGCCAACAAACATTTAAAGAAATTGAGGAGCATGTTTTCTTTTCAAATAATGTCAGAGAACAGTAAGAGAAATTGAGGAGCATGTTCTCATTCAAAAAATGTTAGAGAACCTACCCACCATTTATAATCCTCACTATTCCAATTTCATCAATACAATAAAATGACAAACCTGGATAATGGATAAACGAAATAGTGTTTAGTATAGCATATTACCATTAATCCTCACTATTCCAATGCAACTGCTTCCTGCTGATTCTTTCCAACCACTGAGCTACCAATCTCTGCTTTCAGTCCTCACAATCTTCTTGGTTATGTCAACAGAGACCTCTTGTATCCCAAATACATACTATATACTCCAACCTTGTCATCCTATCAGTGCATTGCTGTCTACAAGAATTTAAAGAGAACGATGTTGCAACATAAGTGATTCAAAATAGATATCAGCAATTATCTACAACGACCCTACTTTAATCTTCTTGAATGCTTCATCTTTAACCTTTTCTTTTTGGTGGTTGTTGAGATAAGAAAAACAATGTTGGGAAACTTTTTATTCTGACGCTACATTCCACAACAATGACACTACCTTACTCTTATTCGAAGTTTCACTATTAACCATCTATTCGTATTACACTAGAACCAATTTAGAAAAGAGTGGTTGGGAAACTTTTGTTCTGTGAGTACAAAGTTTCAAACTATATTCCTTTTTTACAGCGTAGTAGTCCAAATTTGTTTAGGCCTAACTGTTGAGAAAAATCTAGACTTCTCTATGGTATCCTCTGGTGATTGAGAATTGAAGTTAATCTAATTATAGGCTGGCTTTTGCATTTCTCTAAGTGTCTTTTCAATTTTCAAAGTTTCTTCAGTGGCCTAATAGTATGACTCTCTTTTGAGCCATTTATATGTAATTTCATTTAAATACCAAATGTCATCCCATTTGATTTTTTTTTTTACTCCATACTGAGTTTGTGAATATGCTGAGAATGGCGTACAATTAACATATAATAAAGCAAATCAATGGATATGTCATCCCGGCAAGGTCAAGCATATGAAAAATATTTCAAAAGTTCATCCAAGCAACATAACAACGACAAATGATTGAGGACCGACATCAAATTTTCAATTGGGAAGGCATAATGGTTCATATATATAGTCCATAAGGTTACCACTTACCATCCTTTTCTCATCTCTGGGAGCAGTCCAGAAGCATGCATACTTTCTGACTGCATTCAGGTATTCTTCGACTTCATGATCTGTAATATTAAATAAGACTGCAGATCCATACTGGAATACAACCATATTGCGTGAACCATCTCTGTTGTCTTTGAGCCCAATGTCCTGAAACCACAAGTTGCATATACACAACCAGCTAACAGATTCAATTACAGAGCGACTTTGTTGTCAGATACATTATGAAGATACATTACGAAGTTAGCATATGGTGCATGAGTATACATAGGTCCAGATGAGAGGACCTTCAGTAAAGTACAACATAAGCTATCATGCATATTTTCAGAAGAGGCAAAATGATGATTTGAAGAAACATATATGACACTTAAGATGACATTCTAAATGGATGATTATGAAGGGACATATTAAAATCAACTTGTAAGTCAGGACACATGAATTATCTTTCTAGAATTTGAAACAACGCAATGTAGAAATAGTGCAAGCAAATTACAGATTAAAGAGCCACACATGAAGATTTGAGTAGCTAACAAAATAAAAGAGCACGTAAGATGCAGTCAAATAAATTATGACATGCTAATCCCGTAGCTCCAATTTGAACTTTTAACTATTCAACGTTTTTTTAGTCTTTTCTTCATTTCCATTAACAAAAGTATAGACTGTACTGTAATTCAAGAAAAGGAGCAAAAGAATGTCCTACAGATGCCGCTTCTATAGTTTGAATATAAAATTGCACATTTTCATGCAAAACCTTGTTCATAGAAAATGCTCTACAAAAAGAGGCACCTCAACAATGTTAGAACTCAAAGTGTTGCAGACAACTACAGTTTTACATATTTAGCTTCCAAACACATAAAGTTAGCTTGCCATTTTAGTAATATCTGACACAATATAACACGAGAATACAAATAATTCAATTCGAACCTATATCCATGAAAAGGTTGTATTCCAGATAATATTATACCCAAACTTTGTATCTGTATGTTAAGAATGTCAATATTTGTGCTTTTAGATAGAAAAATATTTGGTAATACCATAAAAGCACTTGTTGACGCTTCTAAAGAGTTTTCGAAAAAAAGAGATGAAAATGCCCATTTTGCTATAGATTGTCCATTGCATTTGAGGTCTTCGTAAACATTAAGGACCAGCTTGTGATTAACAAGTCTGATTTGTATAAAATCTCAAGTAACAGGAAATCATAGTTTGCAGTATCGGCTGATACCGATCTGATACAGTCGATACCGATATGGTTTGGCATGTCCCGATCCGTTACCAACCATTACCGATACTGACCGATACCGACATTGGCGGTCTCTTTCCCAGTCAATTTGACAAAGAAAATTTTATGAAAAAGACTAATAAAGGTATGTAAATGAAGAAAACTTATCTGTCGTAGGTCAACCAATCATCAAGGGTAACTTTTGTTTCATTCCCATTGAAAACTACTATGAAACAATACAGAAAGTGCTTAAAATTATGTCTAAATGTCTAAAAAAAATTCTAAATTTATTAATAATTATTTGTTTGCGATACCAAAAATTTGATACTCCAATCCAAAACTGCCATTATTGTCGATACCGCCGATGCCGATACCGATACTCATAAGAAGGATCCGATGCCGATATCGTGAACCTTGCAAGAAATTTGTCTCATAAGTTCCTGACAGGAATACGCACAGGTGGTTAATGACAATAGTCATAATGAAATTCTGGGATATTAAAAATTTCTACAAGCATATATATTCTTTGTTACAAAATTAAAAGGTAAAAAGCACTTTAGCATGAATGGTTTAAGTTTGCACCATGATTCCTCGTTCCTATTCTACAGGAATACGCACAGGTGGTTAATGACAGTAGTCATAATGAAATTCAAGGATATTAAAATTTCTACAAGCATATATATTCTTTGTTACAAAATCACAAGGTAAAAAGCACTTTGACATGCATGGTTTAAATTTGCACCATGATTCCTTGTTCCTATTCTACTAAGTTCCAGTATTTTTTTCCTCGGCCAAATTGGCTTACTTGATTCTCTTGAGATCACCATTCCGATAGAGAAAGTTGAAAAAAACCCAAATATTTGCACATTTCAATATCTTATGAGTGTCAATTAATGTCTTAGGGGCTCCTCTCAACATTAATGCGATACCTACCATCGACCTCCATGCCCCAAAAATTAATAGATGAATAATGCACAATGAAAAATGATGAGGTGTATCAGAACTAAAAACTAGGGAACAATAGATAGTATGTTCACAAGCAATTGCATTTCCATATCATAGTTATTGCCTACTAAACTAGTGATATTTTATGTTCAGTACTATAACAATAGATAGTATGTCCTCAACAGAAAATAAAGGATAAAAGAAGTTTGCACCATAGAAGTAGGTCCTCAACAGAAAATAAAGGATATAAGAAGTAGCACTGATACCTTTCATTTGCAATTGATCTCAGTTGAACTCGCACCAACTTGAATTCCAGAATGAGCTCTCCCTGTGGCCTTTAGTGCAAAGACTAATCTCATGCGCCCTGCCATGACACAATCAACAAATTATATAGCAGTTATATAAAAGTTAAAAGGAAAGAAAGTTTCAGTTTCCCTACTGATAAATGACAAATACAAGAAATCTGAATGTCACTTCTCACAGAAAAAGGAAAGAAAGTTTCATCTATGAGCACAACTGTGAATACAAGGCTTTCCAAATAGTGTTTGCTGGGGGGTTTGCTTCAAAAAATGCTTAATCATGTAGAAGTAACCATTCTCTTTATCATGTTTTTAAGAATATGAAATTTATTGTGGACCAAAAAGTTGATAGATTGGACCACTGGAACTGTTCAAATCTTCATGATTCATTACTGGACTTTTGTCGGAAGTGCATAACCTTCCTGAACATCATATTTGGACAGTCTTCTGAGACAACCAATAAAATGGGTCAGGACAATAATTCGACACAAATGAATGATTAACTTTTGACAAGCAGTAAAATAGGTCAGGATAATTCAAGGTGTTTATTGGGCTGGGTGGTCCGAAACCTGCTTCAGACCCGGCCCAATCAAACCCGGGCCGGGTTGGATTATTAACCATTTAAGTAATAAATAGTAATAAACATAATTAATTTATTTAGTTAAATTTATCGATAATTTTTTTTTGTTCATAATATTATTAGTAAGTTAATTACAAACAAAAAATGAGTTTATTATAAAGAAACGAATAATTAAGACAGTTTAGTTAATCCATGATGTTTAATTATTATTTAGTTATTATAATCAATAATAAGTTGAATAAATTATCAATTCGTTGAGATAATTAATTATTGTTTGTCAATATTGTAATAAACTTCTTATTTTGCATATTTCTTATATTTAGCTATCCAAATACATTCTGAAAATATAGGGGGACAAGAAAGTATAAAAAAATCAACAGCATATATGCACTTTTCCACCCAGCCCTCGCCCCAATCTAAAAAGACACTTATTTCAATTCAATTCAAAATTTAGGAAAGTAGTATTACCTTTATTATTATATCAATTTGTCACCCTCCTCATTCATCATCGTCCAGAATGTATTCAGAGTCATCATCGTCATCGTCCAGAATGTTGGTGTTGAATGATGGTTTGGTCCCCCCGCTTCGAGTATAGGAAAAATATTTGGCACAGCAGTCGTCTAACCCATACACGTGGGGAAAGTGTTGGATCTTGGACCAATCTGGACTGCCCTCCTCAAGGCATCTCCGGAGTAGACTGACTGTCGACCAAATATGTAGCTTCTGCAGAGCAGGGAACTGTTGTTGTCCTCCTAGAAGCCACTCTGGTAGCCTCTCCATTTCATAATCGACCAAATCCAGGCGTTGCAGCGAAGGAAGGCCCGAAATGCTCTCCAGATTAGGGCATCTTTCTATGCCCAATTCTTTGAGGAAGGGAAAATTGCTTAATTCTACCAGGCTGTCGCACTCTTTTATTACCATCTTAGTTAAGGAGGTGGCATTCTGAGCAAGACCCACAGGAAGAGACCTCAATTTGGGACATCCAACAAGCCACATTTGAATGGAGGTGGCATTCTGAGCAAGACCCACAGGAAGAGACCTCAATTTGGGACATCCAACAAGCCACATTTGAATTAGGCGAGGTAGGACTGACATAGAGGCAACATTCTTCTTCTTTGTTTTCTCCTCCTGTTGCTCCTCTTCCCACTCCCATTTCTCCCAATTTGGCATGTTCATAAACTATAAATAAGTTAATTTCGGGTACAGAACTGAACAAATCGAAGAAGATGATGATGAAGCATCGGCACCAGCAACAGCAGCAGCCGAAGCTTTATGACCTAAAAATTCAGCTCCAATAGCTATGACCGATCTTGCACCTTTAATCCAAAGAGATTCCAGATTGGGGAGATTCCCTAGAGGAGGGAGATTCCCACAGTAGTTACAATCTTCAAGAAGTAGTTCTTTCAGGTTGGGGAGAAAAGACAGGGCAGATGTCATCCAGGTTGGAAAGCTCATGCCATAGTAGCATGTTATATGAAGTTCCTCCAGGGCTGGTGGTGGGCAAAGCAGCAGCTCGAAGACCTCTTCAATTCTCTTCTTCTTCATCTCCTCCTCCTCCTCCTCCTCCACCGCATCACCCAAATCCTCCTCCTCCTCCTCCACCTCCTCCTCCTCCACCGCATCACCCGAATTGCAAAACAATACTAGATCGGAAAGGTGCATCTTGCTTTTCAGTATGTCAAATCCTCCTCCTCCTCCTCCTCTCCTGTATGATTCAACTTCAGTCCATGCTCTCTACAAATGGTATATGCTGAGTAGTCTAAGCATTGAGAGATATTTTACTTCTTCCAAGGAGCCCCACTTCCTCCGGTGTTTGTTGTTGTTGTTATTATTCACCACAAATCCCTTTATTGTGTTGACATTCTTTAATTTACCTACTCCAGTAGGCATGCCTTCCAATGGGGTTCCATAGAGACCAAGACATCTCAGGTTTTGCAACTTCACAATACCATCACCAAGGTTACGTAGGTTTTCACAATGCTCGAGGATCATAAATTCTAAATTTACAAGCTTCTCTATGCTTTTTGGTAGTTCTCTTATTTTAGATCTAGAGAGATTAAGATATCGAAGATGTACAAGATTTCCTATAGAGTGTGACAACCTCTCAATTAGATAGCGACTGTCCAACCACCTCGAAATATTAATTACATTGCCACTCAAGTCCAACACCCTCAACTACGTGAAATGTTTACTAACTTCGTGGATATTCACATCCCCTCCATTCACATCGAATGTCAATAGAGTCCTCAACGACTTGTCCTTTTCCAGTATATTAAACGTTTGCCTAATTTTTTCGTCTCCCACATCTACAAAAGATACACGGCGCGTCTTCACTAATCGGTCGGAAGTGCTGCTTTCAGTTAGCCCTTTGTGCACAAATAAGCTCTCACCTTTGGTTAGAATTTGTGCCATTAACCATAGTAAATCATGCATTTTGGAGCATCTTCCATCAACTACATGTATATTTGGTTGTAGAAAACTCCTCTGCAATAACTCCCTATAATATTCTTCTCCTACAACTTCAAGTGTTTGATTTTCGTTTGCTCTAACAAACCCCTCAGAGATCCAATATTCGACAAGTGTGTACACATTAAATACATGATCCTCGGGAAATAACGCACAATAGAGAAAACATTGTTTGAGATGGGGAGGTAAATCCTCATAGCTCAAGTACAATGCTATATTAACATCTTTGGGAAGACCCGTCAAAGACCAGGTCGTGTTGTGAAGAACTCCCTCCCATGCCCTTCTATTCTTCTCCTTTTTTGCACAAAACTCCTCTGATCGTCTTAATTGCGAGAGATAAGCCGTCACATTTCTTCACAACCTCCAACCCAATATGTTTTAGACCCTCCAACTCACCCTCTTCGCCATTGGAAGCCACCTTCTTACAAATCAGAGACCAACCATCTTCGGACGACAAAAGCTGCATGTGATGGATGTATACCGCCTTCATCCCCATTGCGACACCTTGATTTCTAGTAGTGACTAAGATCCTACTACCACTCGCACCACTCTGTAAGAGGTTTCGGAGTAAATCTTCCCACACTCGCTCACTACTCCACACGTCATCTAACACGATTAAAAACTTCTTCCCACTTAAAGCATTCTCAACCTTCGGCTCCAACAAATCACGGGTTTGGAGCCCAGGATGATCAGCATGATCAGCCTCGACCGAAGTGAGAATTCTTTTAAGCAGATCGGCTTCAGAGAATTCTTTGGAGACACATACCCACACCTTGATAGAAAAGCTAGATTTTATATCCGGTCGTTGTATATGAATTGAGCTAGGGTGGTCTTTCCTATCCCTCCAATACCTGCAATTGCAAACACAAGGACTCCTCCTCCTGACCCTTGTGTATCCTCCTTCATTAACATGGCAACAAGATTCTTTGTGTCCTCCTCAATTGTGGATCCTACAACATCAGACTCCACAGTCGGAGATGACCCTCGAAAGAAGGCTCTAGAAGGAGGCTGATCAGTAGATGGATAATATGTGGATGGGACTAGCTGGAACTGTGATCTCTCCTTGGATATATCATCAAGCTCGAGATTGATATTCTTGATACGTCTACCGATCTGGTGACGCAGGGCTAACCTTCCAATGCATGCAGTACAAAGCAGCAGGAAGGAGGTGCAATTACAAGAAGAAGAAGGAGGGCTTACCACCAGCTGGAGCAGTTGTTTCGTACGGAATTCATCAATGACATCGTCGGCATCGTACATGACATCTTTCAGTCGAGCCGTCCAGCGGCGGACGGCTGGGTCATGGAATGCCTTCCTCTCGGCGTCCTCGAGGACACTCTGGATCAGCTGAAGCTTTCCTTGTAGCTTGACGAGCTCTCCCTTCACTCCGCACAGTATCGCAACTTCTTTCTCGATCACGGTGGCCAGCTTCTCGCCTAAAATGCTGACGAACGAGTCGAGTATCATTGCCATTTCTCTCTCTCTCTCAAGCACAGCACAACACAACACAAGCAGGTCTGGTTACGTGAGTAGGCAGTATATAAGAACACGGTTTGAATAATTAATTCTTGAGCCTCTCAACTAACTTTGTTGCATCAAAGTAATAATTGATGAGTGGTGTCGTGCTTTGCATGGCTGAAGACTCAACTGTCGCCGCTAGCGGTTTCAGGATTATAATTTACTAGGAGCACAATTATAAAGAGACTCGAAAATAATGTCTTCGAAAAAAAATTGTAGAATACAATAATATAGTATATATAAAAAAAAAATCACTAGTGGCCCCACCCCTCAGTGCTTCCCCTGTAGATTCGGCGCCACAGAAATTTTGGAAATATCACATGGACGACCTTAGGCCATCTCCAATGGTGATTTCTAAAATTGAGTTTCTATCCTACTTGAAAATGTACTTTGAGAAGATTTATATCCTAGTTGTAAGAGTTTCTACATAGAAATTGTACAAACAAAAAAAAATTCTCCAATTGTTGTCCATTTCTATCCTATGTGTCACAAAATAATATGATGAATTTAATGGTATGGGACATAATAATAATATTTGTCATGAGAGATCGAGAGTTTCTATGAGAGTTTCTACATGTAGAAACCCTCATAAATTTTTTTCATCTTACATAATTGCCACCTAGGATAGAAATGATAAAAGAAACCACCATTGAGAAAAAAAAAAAATCTAAAATAGATTTTTTTTTTTTTCCAAAGAAACAGGGATGATAGAAACCCCCATTGGCATGGACGGAACTAACTAAAGGGTTGGGGTGGGCCCACCCCCAAAAAATTCTTTCAAAAAATTCTTTTAATTTTTTTTTCTATATATAAATTTTTTTGGGTAAATTTTTGTGAGTACGACTGTACCTAGTTTATCCTAATCCACTCAAGTTCTAATTTCCATTGGAGATGGCCTTATAGGCTTAGAGCATCTCCAACCCTATTGTGAGTTTAGAAAAAATGGTTGCCACATAGGAATGACAAATTTTTATTCCAAAAATTCTTCTTCAATGCAAATGTAGAGTAAAATATGAAGTTGACATGGCAAGGAGAATGTGAAGTTGGTTGTCTAGATCTAGACAATGCACTTCACAATGACTCTGTCTCTACATCATCAATTATGAATAGAAATATTTATAAAAAAGTTGAAGAAGGGGAGGAGTTGCGTTGGAAGTTGGAAAAAAATACTTTTTATTGTCTCCTCCATACTTTTGTATTGGAGAGAGTTTTTCTATCTCATTGTCTTTTGAGATATAATTTTGCCACATAAACAAGACATTGTCTTGTGACTCATGTCACATAGGAGCCACCTAAGATTTACAACACTTAACAAGACAATAGGGTTGGAGATGCTCCTATACTGCAGAATTATTGATAGCTAGGGATTCATCATCAGTCTCTCAAGTCTCAACCAACTTGTTTGCAATAATTGATCTGTCGACTGACTCACTACTAGGGGTGAGCGTCCGTATAATCGGTCGGTATTTGGTTGGATTTTTCGGTATTTTTTTAAATCGGTATTTAAAAAATTAATACCAATATCGTATCATTTAGAATCGGTTTTTTCGGTTTTGGTTAAATCGGTATTCGGTCGGTTTTTGTTCGGTATCGGTATTTTACCATTTAATATTTGATCAATCAACACACTTAATATGAACCTCTTAACCTAGAAAAATATGTTTTTACTTTTTTTTTGAAGCATTAAATTTCAAAGTCAAGCCTCTACCAAGCAAGCAATTAATCAAATTTATTAGAATAATATGTAACAAGTCGCAAACACCTAAAAAAGGGCTTGAAACATCAAACACGATCAGTAAGTTTAATTTCTAGTATAAGTTTAATTACACTAAAATTTATTTTAAAATTATATGAAAACACAAAAATATAAGTTCAAAAGACCAAAACTCAATTCTTAGCATTCTTAACATAACTTCAAGTCCACCAAAATTCATTCTACTAAGAAACTAATTTCCAACTAAAACAAAGATAAAAATGAAAAAGAGTAATATAAAATTAATCACGAACAACATTCTAACGGAAAAAATATATATATATATATATATATATATATATATATATATATATATATATATATATATATATATATAATCGGTTCGGTATTTTCGGTATGGTATTACATTCAAACCGTTACCACTACCATTATACCATATTTTAATCGGTTCGATAATTCGGTATCGGTACATAATTTCGATTTAATTTTTTAAAATATTTTTAATCTATATTCGGTCAATTTTTCGGTAGCAGTCGGTATTTGCTCATCCCTACGCACTACAGCCAACTAATTAAATGCTGTTCCCACGCTGAAGATTTTTGTACCAATCTAATCGTTTTAGCAAAATAGGATATATATATATATATATATATATATATATATATATATATATATATATATTTATTTTTATTTTTATTTTATATATATATATATATATATATATATATATATATATATATAAAATCGGTTCGGTATTTTCGGTATGGTATTACATTCAAACCGTTACCACTACCATTATACCATATTTTAATCGGTTCGATAATTCGATATCGGTACATAATTTCGATTTAATTTTTTAAAATATTTTTAATCTATATTCGGTCAATTTTTCGGTAGCAGTCGGTATTTGTTCATCCCTACTCACTACAGCCAACTAATTAAATGCTGTTCCCACGCTGAAGATTTTTGTACCAATCTAATCGTTTTAGCAAAATAGGATTTTGACAGCGGACCCTAGCCCGACATAAACAACAGACGCAGGCACTTCCTTCCAAGCTAGCTGGGAAGTCTCGGCTTCAAATTTCTCTTACCGACGTTACGTCTATTTTAATTCTTTTATCTTTCTAAAACTATTCTACTGCATAAAAGAAAATTTTGGTGATAAAATTTTTGAATTTCTAAAATACGTACTATAAAATTTGTACAACTAATTTTATGATATTATAATTAAAATACGTACAAAACACTTATACGTAGACTAGTCCTGTATAAAGCGCATTTCGTGATATAGGTATGCTAATTAATTGGATCGTGGAAGATCAACAACAAATTGGACAATATAAATCTAGACAAGCAAACAAATCATATATTTACTTAAAATTACAGCCAAGCTTTTTTTTTTTTAACATGTAGTAAAAAATCCTAGAGCTTTCTTACAAATATATATATATATATATATATATATATATATATATAACAGAAATTTTCATTCAGAGTAAAGTATTTTAAGGTAATTGTAAAAAAAGTAATAAGTTTGAAAAAATTGCAGATTGGGTAAAGAAACAACATCATTGATGGCGTGTTCTGAGCGGATGAGGGAAGCCACCATCACACGCCATCTCCCATGGCCTATCCCCACCACACGCCATGGGAGATGGCCTCTCCCTCCATTAAAAGTATAGCACACGCCATCACTCATGGCTAATGCACACCTCCATTAAAAGTGGTAGCACACGCCATCACTCATAGCTAGTGGAGCCCATTAAAAGTGGTAGCACACGCCATCACTCATGGCTAGTGCACACCTCCATTAAAAGTGGTAGCACACGCCATCACTCATGGCTAGTGGAGCCCATTAAAAGTGGTAGCACACGCCATCACTCATGGCTAGTGGAGTGACACCTAGTGGAGAGGCAACGGCTAGTGTCCGGATGGGACGCACGATGGGACGTGACTCCACGATGGGACTGTCAGGATGCAGGATATGCCATGATCCATGGCGTGTGGGGGGAATCTGTCAGGATAGGCCATGATCCATGGCGTGTGAGGCGGGCCCCATTATGATACCCCATTAGGATATGCCATGATCCATGGCGTGTGGGGGGAATCTGTCAGGATAGGCATGATACTCCACGCCTCATGGCGTGTTTTGGGCGGGGTGGCTTGGTTGGAGGCCACGTCTACTCTACGCGCCATTAGTCATGTCGTTTCATTACCCTAATTGCAATTTTCCAAAACTTATTACTTTTTTCACAATTTTGTTAAAGTACTTTACTATGTATGAAAATTTCTGATATATATATATACATACGGATCAAAATTTTTCCTTAGAAAACCTCCTAAAAACTCCTCCCACTCTCGGTCATAATATTTGTTAATTTGATGTTAATATTAATATTAACATTAATATTAATATTAATGTTAATGTTAATATTAATGTTAATGTTAATATTTTTTTAAAATTTTGTATTAATGTTAATGTTAATGTTAATGTTAATATTAATATTAATGTTAATATTAATGTTAATATTAATTTTAATGTTAAGTTTAATGTTAATTTTAGTATTTAATGTTAATATTAACATTAATATTAACATTGATATTAACATAAAAGTACGGCCGAGAGTGAGGGATTTTTTTAGGAAATTTTCTACGGGGAGCTTTTGATCCGCTTATATATATATATATATATATATATATATATATATATATATATATATATTTATATATATATATATATTTTTTTTGAGGGTGTCCACTTCTTAATGGTGCTTGGAGGCATGCCTTCAAGGGGGCTCGAACCCGCGCCACTGCGCCGGGGTACTCCACCGTACCCAATGGGCTACGGCCACGGGATCTGCACTTCCTACCATACAGTGCCTCGAACGGTGCCATCTGGATACTGGCCTGGAAACTGTTGTTGTACGAAAACTCCACCAGGTGTAGGTGATCTTCCCACGAACCACCGAAGTCGAGTGTGCAAGATTTCAACATATCTTCCAAGGTTTGTATGGTACGCTCTGACTGACTATCTGTCTGCGGATGATAGGCTGAGCTGAACTGGAGGTGAGTTCCCAAACTCTCTTGCAGGCTACGCTAAAAGTGCGACGTAAATCTTGAATCTCTGTCCGAGGTAATACTGACTGGTACACCGTGAAGTCTGACGATCTGCCTGAGTTACATCTCTGCTAGCTGAACCGTCGACTGACCAACTCTGAATGGGAGAAAGTGAGCCACCTTCGTGAGCATGTCTATAATAACCCAAATAGCATCTCTACCGGTCGGGGTCCTTGGTAATCCAGTCACGAAATCCATGGTTATATGCTCCCACTTTCACTCTGGAATTAGCAAGGGCTGAAGAAGTCCAGCTAGCCTCTGATGTTCAGCTTTAACTTGTTGACAAACCAAATACCGAGAGACAAACCGGACTATCTTCCTCTTCATGCCATTCCACAAAAAGTGCTGACGAATATTACGGTACATCTTCGTACCGCCCGGATGAATTGAATACTGAGAACTGTGAGCCTCTGCCATGATCTCCTGTCTGATATCACCACTGGGTACACAAAGACGCTTCCCATGTCGAAGTTTACCGTCTTCATGGATACATAACTCTGGTCTTCGTCATGCCTCACACTCTGCTCTAAGCCGCTGAAGCTTGGGATCTGCTGATTGCGCCATCCGGATCCTCTCGACTATAGTGGACTGAACTTGCATACTGGCCATCAATGCCATACTGGTAGGAAGGACAACTTCAATACCCATCTTCTGAAGATCTGCTAATAGTTCTGGCTGTGCTGTTAGAAAATAAACTCCGGCTCTCCTGCTCAAAGCATCGGCAACAACGTTGGCCTTCCCTGGATGATACTGCAGGTTGACATCATAATCCACAAGTAGCTCTAGCCACCTTCTCTGACGCATATTAAGATCCTTCTGAGTGAACACATACTTCAGGCTCTTGTGGTCGATAAAATCTCTATCCTATCTCCATACAAGTAATGCCTCTACAACTTAAGTGCAAATACCACCACTGCCAGCTCCAGGTCATGGGTTGGGTAATTCCTCTCATGATCACGAAGTTGACGTGACGCATAAGCTATTACCTTCACATGCTGCATCAGAATACATCCTAACCCTCTGTCTGAATCGTCACAATACACTGTGAATCCCCCGGTTCCATCTGGAAGTGTGAGAATGGGTGCCGTCATCAAGCCTCGCTTCAACTTCTCAAAAGAATCCTGACACTCTGCTGTCCAAGCAAACTGCACATCCTTGCGGGTCAACTGGATCAATGGCGCTGAAATTCGGACAAAGTCTGAAACAAATCGCCGGTAATAGCCAGCCAAGCCAAGAAAACTACAAACTTCTGTAACTGTGCTAGGTACTGGCTATGTCTCAATAGCCACGATCTTTTGGAGATCCACTTCTACTCCTCCTATGGTGATGATATGACCCAAGTATGAAATGCGATCGAGCCAGAACTCGCATTTACTGAACTTGGTATATAACTGGTGCTCTCTGAGAATTTGAAGAACCACACGAAGATGCTGCTCATGCTCCGCTTCACTCTTACTGTAAACCAAGATGTCCTCTATGAACACAATCAGAAACTGATCCAAATAAGGCATGAAGATACGATTCATGAGATCCATGAATACAGCCGGCGCATTGGTTGCTCCAAATGGCACAACAAGAAACTCCCAATGCCCATACCGAGATCTGAAGGCTGTCTTCGGGATGTCCTGCTCTTTGACTCTGATCTGGTGGTATCCGGACCGCAAGTCGATCTTCGAGAATACTGCTGCCCCCTTGAGTTGATCAAACAAGTCATCTATCCTCGGAAGAGGGTATCTGTTCTTGATTGTCACTGAGTTCAAGGTACGATAATCTATACATAACCTGGACGTACCATCTTTTTTTTTCACAAGAAGTATCGGGGCTCCCCAAGGCGATCCACTTGTACGAATGAATTCCTTGGTCATGAGTTCTTCAATCATCTTGTACATTATCTCTAGCTCTGACGGTGCCATCCTGTAGACTCTCTCTGATACTGGGGCTGTTCCGAGGATCAAGTTGATAGTAAACTCGATCTCCCGCTCTGGCGACATTCCTGGAAGCTTTTCTGGGAAAACATCTAGAAACTCTTCAACTATCCGGGGTAACTGCACTGCTGCTACTGCTATCCGCAATACTGGAGGAGAAGGTTCAACTTCCCCTCGGGAAAAAGAAAATTCTGGCTCGCCTGGAATGCTAAAAACAACCCTACCAATATGGCAATCTATCCTAGCATACTGGTTCCTCAACCAATCCATCCCTAAGACCACATCATAATCGGTCATCGAGAACTCTATCAATCTAGCGGGGAACTCTCTACCGCTAACTACGATCCGACACGAGAAAAATACTTTATCTACTCCCACAAGTCCGTTTTCAGTAAGTATATTGAGCCTTACTGATAATGACTCGGACTCCAGTCCTATCCGTGTCGCGAATCGTGCAGACATAAATGAATGTGATGCACCAGAATCAAATAACACTGAAGCTGGAAAGGTGTTGACGAGAATAGTACCTGCCACCACCTCACCTGGTGCCAATCCTTCTTCTACGGTCATCATCATCGCCTGACCATGCCCTTGGGGTGCTGGTCCCCTCTGCTGAAAACCTCGCTGCCTACTCTGACTCAAGGCTTGGGCTTGTGCATACTGCTGGGGGTGTTGCTGCTGGAAGGCTTGGGACTGAGGCGGAAAGGGCCTCTGAGGCTGATACTTCTGCTGATGGACTGGTGCTGGTCCTCTCACCGAAGGACTAGTAAGGTTGGACGATGATGAACTACCCCTATTCGGGCAGGATCCTATCTTGTGATCTGCTGCTCCACAAGCCAGGCACAATCCCTGCGCTTGCGACATTCTGCCACCACATGTCCTGGCTTCCCGCAATGTCAACATCCTACTGCGGAAGAGTGCTTCTGCTTTTGCTGCTGAGGGTACGTCGGGGTTGAATGTTGAACCGACGTCACTGAGGCCGCCTGTCTCGGAGCTCCGATGGTCAAAGCCCTAGCTGCCGGGGCTGGTACTGAAGACTGATTCATCTAGCCATGGGATCGCTTCCGACCCCCGGTCCTATCCACGATCCTCTGGGAGGTATACTCATGCCTCCTGGCTACTCTCAACACCATATCAAAAGTCTGATGCTCAAACAGCTCCACTGCCAATAAAATCTCTAGATGGAGCCCCTACTGGAATCGCTGGACTCTGTCGAACTCGATCGCTACCAAGGTGGGAGCAAACCGACTATGTCTCGAAAACTTAGCCGCATATCCGTCGACCGTCCTGCCCATCTGCTTCAGATTGGTGAACCTCATCTGTAGATCGTACCGAGCAACATCATCGAAATACTTGGTCTGGAATCTCTCACGAAACACTGCCCAGGCAAAAGGTGCCACTAATCCAACGGCCTGTACCACCCACCAGCTGCGGGCAAGATCCAATAACTGCAGGCGCACCACGGCCACCTTCTCGTCTTCTAGAGTCCTGGCTGCTTCTAGAATCACCTCTGTGTCCTGAAGCCAAGCATCTGCGGCAATAGCATCTTCGCTACCATCAAAGAAGGGAGGGTTCAAGCGCTTGAAGCTGTTGGCCGCGCTATTATCCTGATGACCTCCTCTGGTCAGAGCATTTGTCACTGCCTGGTGCAAGGCATCTCCTCGACGATCCTGAGAAGCTAATAATATCCTGATGAGACCCACCAAAGTGCCATCATCAGGCTCTGCAGGCTGGACGGGTTGAACTGGCTCTTGACCCCCCAGTAGGTACGACTCTGGAGGCTACTCCTGAATGTTAGGCTTGATCCCCAGGTTACTGCTGGTCCACGGGAGGTGCTCCGCCTTGCTGATCAATAGGACCAGGAACAATACCGCTGAAGAAGACGATATAGAGAACAATAAGGAAAGACCAGGACAGATTAAAGACACAAGCATGTGATCAGGTCAAGATTGCAGGGATTCAGAGGATACGAGCAGAGATCAAGGACGAGTACTGATTGAGACATCTATTCGATAAATCCTCACATATCTTGATTTACAAGACCTGCGTGGGCCACCACTTAAACCATGTAACGCCCCAGAACCAGAATACTGGAGAGCGGGGGCGAACATAGCCAGCTACATATATTGAAGTGCAACCCACCTTGCTATACGGTCACGGCTGTCTAGATACATGAGGGTTTAACTACAAGCCATCAGTCTCCTATGGTCATGAACAATGCCTATTGTCTCAATCTCAAGCAAGTAATAACAATTACAAGATATCAGAACACCAAATATACAATAGTAAGACGTCCCATACATTATATATCTGGATGATCATGAAGCTAGTCGTACAAAATGTCAAGACTAGCAAGAGTTTCAGTCATACATGATCAACCCTAGGATTTGTCAATCATGTTACAGCCCGTAGGCAGACAGTAAGTAAAGTACAATCGAGCTAAACACGTGCTCGTCGGCTAAACGCCTCAAAAGAATATTTTTACAATAAAGTGGGAGAACAAAAAAAGAATCCACTCGTTGCCTTGGTTACGCCTGGTGGTCACCATCTGGCTGGAAGATAGGTAGATCCTTGGGAGCTGCTCCGGTATCTGGCTATACAAAACCAGCTGGGTCAGATCTCAGAAAGAGCAAGTGCCACAAAGGAGGCTTCACTTAGGAACTAAAGCCAGCAATTAGCACAAAATATAATAAAACTGAAGATATGATAAATCATGGGGATAAACGATAAGATAACCATGGAACTATTCAGATAACCAAGTTACAACCCTTAAACCAAACAAGGACCCGGGTCGTAACCCTTCATCTGAACGGAACTTAGTTTCTTACCATTTATCGATAGAATAAAGAACAAGTAGTCAGGTCATGATACAATCTTGTATAGGAATCAGGACAAGACTAGACCGAGCTAACTCCATCCAATCAATCACGGCCAAGCAATGAGTACGGCTTGATACTTTAACTAACTAGGGTTATCACATGTCTAGTTACTAGCAAGATGCAATGAGATTATTCCAACAGCCACAAGCCCTGCAGACCATCCAGGTTATCCAGGTCGAATATTTATTCAAGAAGGGTGCAACACATGACAGTGTGCTGGAAATGTGCCCTACTCGTCGGCATGCTACAATTCTACAAGCACGGCCAGATAACGGGATTGCCTGTAGCTGGAAAATCTCTTTATGTCTACTAGATTATTCTAGTTATTAGCCTTAGTCTATTTCAGTAGGTACCCCTGACCGAGGTACTCAGGGATCCCATCCTAAACATGATGCAAGACAATAATGGTTCGTTTGTACAAACGTAATCGCCCACGGTATCCAGGTCATTCATTCTTGTCATGTCAGGCTAGCTGTCGCAACAGCATATCAAGGTATATCATGTCAGGGTTACTTGTCAATAGTGCGCCACGGCAGGCCACTATCGTGTTCAGGGAACATGTGCCAAATTTATATGATACAAGCATTCTATCAAGGGACCCAGTTATACAGAGGGTCATAAGACATAATCATAAATGTAACATTCCAATATAAGAACAATAATTATAATTATAATAATAATAATAAAAGAGGACAAGAGCTATGGAAAAGCCATGTGGCTAGGGTAGACAAACTCATGCGGCTAGTAAGAAGTAGACTCATGCGGCCAGGAGAGGAGGGACATATGCGGCCAGGGGGAACATGCGGGCTTATGCAGCTCGGGGGAATCGGGTTTCATGCGACTAAGAGAGGACGGGCGCCTATACGGCTGCGGGGGTCAATCCCAGCCATGCGGCAAGGACGGGACTGGCTCATGCGGCCAGGCAATACGGCCATGCGGCTGAGGCCAATGCGGCAGGAAGGATCGGGTCAATGCGGCTCGGTCCACGCAGCATGGCTGAGTCCCATGCGGCTGGAAGAGGACAGGGTCTCATGCGGCTGAGAAAGTTCATGCGGCCGAGGAAGTTCATGCGGCAAAGAAGTTCATGCGGCCGAGAAAGTTCATGCGGCCGAGAAAGTTCATGCGGCCGAGGAAGTTCATGCGGCAAAGAAGTTCATGCGGCTCAACACTGTTCTTTTTCTCCAATTTTTCGAAAAGAAGAACCATGAAGGCCATGCTCCCAAGCTCCAATAATCCTTCATCTAAGGTCAGAATCCAGACTTTCATAGGTCAAAATGGGGCATAATAGAATCCCTACAACATGGAACCATCAAAACTTGAAAATAACAAGGTTAAATTGATCAAGACCCAAGAATTCTGAAAATAAAGTAAAGTTAGATCTACAACAAATGAGCCAGAAAATCCAAAAGTGCTAAGTACTAAAGAAGCTAAAAATGGAGAAAGGAAGACATTAAAGCAATAAAATGGAGTTCTCTCGTGAAGCAAGCTGCACTTGTCGGCAAAAAAATGGGGTAGGTGGAGCTCTACGCCAGGGAGGAAGAAGAAGGAGGAGTAATTGTGGAGTTATGAGAAGAGAGAAAAGTTAGGTGAGATATCAATGGTGATGGTGGTTGTTGGTGGGGGTTTTTCTTTTGGTTCATGATGAACCCAAAAGCAACCCAAACCAAGCCAAACCAAGATGAACCATGACCCATAAAATACTAAAATAACCATACAACGAGACATGCAAAATACGTACACGTATACCAAAATATGTAATACGGACAATGGTCGCTACAGTCGACGTGGAGTAAACTCACTTTCGACAATATTTTCTAAGCGATTAAGACAGCGGAGGATGATGTCACTCGCGCTGAGTTCATATTTGCCTCGGATAGATCGCCGGAGGCCCGTGCAGCTCTCAACCTAACCAAAGCTCTTCTGAAGCCTCGACTAAAGATCGAAACGAAATTCTGGAAGCAGAAGGCCAGATTGACTTGGGACGCCTAGGGCGACAAAAATTCTGGCTTCTTCTACGCTTACGTCAAAGGTCGCAGAAATCAGCTTAAACTGCACCAGATCGCCGACGAGAACGGCAGGATCGTCAAAGACCAGCGTAGCATCAACATGGCTGCCGCAAACTTCTACTCCAAACTATTCTCCTAGGAGGCCGTCATTAAGGATGAAGTGTTCTTAGCGAAGATCCCCAGCTTGATCTCAGAGCAAGAGAATGTGCAGCTCATGTCCCCTCCCTCTAAAGAGGAAGTCATGTCCGCAGTCTGGGCCCTCAATGAACATAGCGCTCCCGGACCTGATGGTTTCTCCGGGTTTTCTTCCGCTCTTGCTAGGACATCATCGAATCTGACTTTCACGAGGCGGCTGTGGCTTTCTTTCAAGGCGCATGCTACCCGAAAGCCATCTCCCGCTCCAACCTCATCTTAATCCCCAAAAAAAACTTGGAGACCTTCAAAGACTTTAGGCCCATCAGCCTTTGCACATTCACCAACAAAATTATTTCCAAGATCATCGCGAATCGTATGTCCACTCTTCTTTCCAAGATTATATCAGAGGAATAAAGTGGCTTCGTCCTAGGACGAAATATCACTGATAACATCTTGGTCGCTCAGGAAATGATTACTTGTATGAAGTTTCCGTCTAGAGGGGAAATGTCGCCATAAAGGTCGACATGGAAAAAGCTTACGACCGTCTCGACTGGCAATTCATGATTTGGGTTTTCTGAGGGTTCGGGTTCTCGGAGATGTGGATAGATATCATCTTCAGATCTATTAGCAACTCTTGGTTCTCTATGGTCATCAACGGACAAGCAAAAGGTTTCTTCAAATCCAGTCGCGAGGTCCGTCAGGGGACCCGCTTTCCTCTATCATCTTTATCATCGCAGCCGAAGCGCTCAGCAGAAACCATAATTGTATGGCTAACACCCCCAGGTTCCACCACTTTTATACCACCACTGGTTGCCCTCTAATTACTCATCTGGCCTACGTCGATGACATCCTTATCTTCTCATCCGACGATGTCGGATCGGTAGAGGTAGTCTGCAGTACGCTTAAGAGATACACCAGATGCTCAGGCCAACGAGTCAACGCAGATAAAAGTGTCATCTACACCCATCACAAAGCTGACAGGAATCACTCGACTTCCCTCGCCAACCTAACCTCATTCTTAATCGTTTACCCACCGTTCTCCTACCTGGGGTGCCCGCTAGTTTACGGTAAATCTAATTCGGGCATCTTCGACGGAATGGTACAGAGAATCAAAACAAAAATCACGGGATGACACAATGCGACCCTCTCTCCGGGCGGCAAGATGATCCTGATCAAGCACGTCCTATCCTCCATCCCCATCTACACCTTGGCCGTGTGCGCCCTCCCGAGAAGGTTATATCCTCGTTAGAGTCCCTCTTCGCCAGCTTCTTTTGGGGGTATTACGAAGGAAAAGACAAATACCATTGGGCCAGCTGGGATACCATGGCCAAACTAACTGAAGTGGGCGGCCTGGGCTTCAGCAGATTATCTCACATCATTGACGCCTACTTAATGAAGCTATGGTGGAAAGTAAGATTCATGAAGGCCAGATACTTCTGCCACTCTCACCCCGCGGTAGCCGTCGCAAACAATCGGTCATCTGTATCCTGGCGACGGATCCTCCACGGCTATCACCTTGCAGAACCCATCATCCGCCTACAGATTGGCAATGGCAGCACGTTGCTCCGCCACGTATGCTGGCTCGGATATGCTCTCCTTCAACCTTCCGTAATCGCCCCCCCCGAACTATACCATCCAAGATTTATGGGACAACGACTCCGGGTGGAGATGGGACCAGATCAGAGAGTGGCTGGGTCCGACGGTGCCGGCTGTCCTAGCTGTTGCAGACGTTCAGCTCAATGACATCCCAGACGCTCTGATATGGGCTGCCTCGCCTGGGGTACCTTCTCGTTGGCCTCCGCCAGACGCGTAATAAGAGGACCTGACGCGACTTCTCCACTGATCGCCCCTTTTTGGAATTCTTGCATCCCCAACAAATGGTCTATCCTAATCTGGAGAGCCCACCATAGGAAGCTCCCCACCGACGACTCCCTCACCTCTATCGGCTACAGCCTTGCTTCTAAGTGTCATTGCTGCTATTTGTACCACTCAGAAACTGCCGAACATATCCTGGTCTCTGGCGACCTCTCCACTCAGACGTGGTCCAACCTCTCATGCCGTTGCAGACTAGATCTTCGTGTAGGGGGCCTCAACAATCTCCTCGCCAGCTGGGGTAAATCCTACGGCCTTCAGATCGTCACGACCGCCAAAATTTGGGTTCTATGGAAGAACCGAAATAAATATAGATACGAAGGACGCCAATACAACCCCTCTCAGCTGATCTGGGCGGTCCTCCGTCAGAGTCTCAAGAGAAGCAGACGCTGCACACACTTTCCGGACAGTTTCTGGAGAGCGTTGTCCTAACCTGAGGTCCGTGCCAGCTAGTCTCATTGCCAGCGTCCGGCCTCCTTTTGGCTTTTATTATCTTTTTGCACTGGTCGTTTTTACTTGTATAGGCTTCGGCATTTTGTGCCTGATACATCAATAAAGTTTCTCCTTCCAATATATATATATATATATATATATATATATATATATATATATATATATATATATATATATATATATATATAAGTGCTCTAGAACCAACCTATGTTGTACACGTTGGATTTGAATTGCATGGTTGAGATTAAATGACTTAAAAAGGTGGTAGGGTCTACATCTTTTAATTTCAACCACTAAATTCCAATCCAATCTGTAAAACATAGGGTGGTTCAATAATACAAAACCCGCCGACTGGTTTTGGAGAATTTCTTATATATATATATATATATATATATATATATATATATATATATATATATATATATAATTTTAGCACGTGCGGGCTCAGTTAAATTGTGTGTCTTTCCGTACACGATTTTTAGTCGGTCGTCATGTCGTTTTGGACTCTTCGTGCGGATCTTGTCCGCACTGGCTTTTTTATTATCGCCCTACACGTACGTCTCGTGCACTCCGTGCGCTCCAGAGCCTCATGGGACGGTCGACGTCTTTTGACGTCGATAACTCAATGCCTCGCTTCGTCCATGACACCGAAGGCGCCCTCGACGTCTTTCCAATGTCTACGACAGACGCCACCGCCCAGCCACACGTTCTATGTGCACGACGCCCTTACGATGTCTTTTCGACGCCCATACGGCACCGTACGACGGGCCGCGTGGTCGGTTGTCGTTTATACCAGTGGTAGAATGGTGCCGGTCCTCGATCGCCCGTACGGCGTCCTAGCAATTGAGTTTTCATGTATGGGCGTCCCATTCTGTCTCACGCAAGCTCAGATCGTGGCCATTTTTTGTCAGTCCTACGACGTTGTTGATGCCCCGTATCGCACAGGCCAGGCTCATCATCGCCCATATATATATATATATATATATATATATATATATATATATATATATATAGGGTGTGTGTGTGTGTGAAGAAAACATACTTTATTTAGTAAACCATGTATCATACATCTTACATATATGGGGACTGTATTTTTCCCCTCCTTACATGTCGCCTTCCATACATATGATGTCATAATTAATATCATAAATAAGTCCAGACATCGTCGCAGTTTTACCTTCAAATACTCTTCGATTCTGTTCTCTCCATACATGCCAAACTACCGATAGAAGCATAAGATGAGACAGACCCTCATGTATACCAAACTGCCTTTATTTCCCAACGCTCTGAGCTTATTGAAAGCGTCATACAAGCCCATCGGCCTCTTGTTGACAATCGAAACTTGGGTCCTGTAATGCTGCCACAGTGCATGTGAGAATGCACATTTGAAGAAATATGTGACCGTGTGTTTCCATCTTCCTTTGGCATAAAACACAAACTGCATCGGTGTATATATATATATATATATATATATATATATATATATAGAGAGAGAGAGAGAGAGAGAGAGAGAATAAGGGAGGTGAGGTGCCACCCTATGTGTGGTGGCTACATGTCACACCCCCCACAATGTTATGCACCGAAAAGTGTGTAAGTGGATGATGATAGCATGGGGGTGACATGTAGCCACCTCACCGTGAGGTGGCACCTCACCTCCCTTATTCTTTCTCTCTCTCTCTATATATATATTTTTTTCTCTCTCTCTCTCTATATATATATATATATATATGCCCCAAAGTGGTTACGTCCATGATCACTCGATCTGCCGCTAAACTCTCAACCGTCCCTCCCTCAACACTCCAATGCTTAACATATTAACTTGGGATGTCCGGGGTCTCGCCAAAAAACCTACTATGAGAAGAATAAGAAGTCTCAATAAAATCCATAGAATCGACATCTTGGTGATCATTGAACCCAAACTTCCTCAAAAGAAACTCAATCACATCCAACTGCAGTTAGGATTTCCTTCTGCCATCGTAGGCTTTTATAACATATGGATTCTCTTTGCTGCAGACGTAAGGCACGGCATTATCGAAGACTCGAGGTATGCGCTGTCGTGTTGGGTGGAACACCTCATTCTTCAGACTCGGTCTCTCATATCCTCTGTTCACGGGAGCTACGAGATAACCGAACGCAAACAGCTTTGGGAGTCTTTGATCGGCCTTCATCACAATCCTATCAACCTCTCTTGGCTCTTTGTCGAAGATTTCAATGCTAGCTGTTACTTGTCGGGAGAAGAAGTCAGGAGTCGGCCACCTTCCACGTCAGCGATGAATGACTTTGCCAACTTCATCTTTGAAGCTCACCTGTCCTCTCTTCAGTTCTCCGGTAGCGCCTTCACTTGGTGCAACATGCAGGACGATGCCCGCTGCCAACACTCTCGTCTCGGTCGAACGCTGATCAACTCGAAATGGGCAGACCTCGAGTTCAATACCAGACTCACACATCTGAATTCTACCGAGTCGGACCACTCTCCGCTCCTCATCGAGGTCAGCAGAAAGACCAGCCATCCCAAGAAAAACTTCCGTTTTCTCGCTTTCTGGATCCACCACCCACAGTTCAGGGACACTGCCTCGATGCCCTGGAGCGGCCCCAACGCCTCCTTCCTTAGCTCGAGTAGCCGCCAAACAGAAAGCCACGCGGAAAGTGCTTTCTCATTAGAGCAAGGAAGCTTTCAGCGATATCTTCCAGGCTGTTCGATCTGCGAAAGACGTTGTTACTTCCGTGGTGATCCTGTACGCCCATGATGGATCTGCTTCGGCTCGTTCATCCCTTAATCTTACCAGAGCGCTTCTGAAGTACCGCCTCAAAATTGAGGAGGAATTTTGGAAACAAAAAAGCTAGGATGACCTGGGACATCGATGGCGATAAGAATACAAAGTACTTTCACTCATGCGTCAAAGGCCGAAGGCAACGCCTCATTCTTCACCAGATTCTTGACGAGCACGACAACACTCTTATAGACCAACGGGAGATTCAGTTGGCAGCTTCCTCTTTTTACTCAAAGTTATTTTTCTAAAGAGATCATTCACAAGGATGAGGCGCTATTGGCGGCCATCCCTCGTTTGATCGAGGAGGACGATAACATCATGCTGTAGCTCCAGTCTCCCGAATCCGAGGTTAAAGACGCCGTCTAGTCGCTGGATGATCATAGTGCCCTGGGTCCGGATGGCTTCACTGGTATCATCTTCAGATCCTGTTGGGATATCATCTAGAAGGACATTCATGAGGCAGTGCTCGCCTTCTTTCAAGGATCGAGCTATCCCAAGTCGATATCCAGTGCCAACCTTATTTTGATTTCCATAAAAAACAACCCGGAGACTTTCAAGATTTTTTGCCCTCTGAGTATGTGCACTTTCACTAACAAAATTATTTCGAAGATTATTGCTGTAAACTTCCAATTTTTCCTGGGATTTTTTTTTGCATTTTTGCTTAAATAAAAATATTTTAGATTTTTATATATATTTTAAAATAGTATCTTTTAAAACATAGTCTTAATCATGGCTAGGTTTTAAGGTATAGGTTGACTAGAAAATATGGCACGACTGGTGTAGTCATGTGCCATGACTAGCCAATTAGCTATATAACTTGCTAAATTAATTTGTTTTGATTTTTAGTTGTTTTTTTTAAATTATTAAACCATACTATGGTTCTATTTTTTATGTTTTAGTATTTATTTAATTATTTTTGGAAAAGATATGAAATTAATGATTTTATAATAATAATACTAGTAGATGTGCATGCCCAATTTATTATACCCTTATTTTTTATCATAATCATTATTATTATTATTATTATTATTATTATTATTATTATTATTATTGTTGTTGTTGTTGTTACGATCGATATCATTATTTAGTTATTTATGAAATTTTTAGAAATGATTTCTAATATATATCGTAGGTGCATTTATGAAGATAAATACTTATATAAAATAAAGTTGAGGAATTTGGGTTTGAATTTTTTTTTTTTAGAATTTTTTGATAAGTATTTAGATATATCAATTTATATATATATATATATATATATATATATATATATATATATATATATATATATATATATATATATATATAAAGCTTAAACAAAATAAAAAGGGAAAAAAAAACTATTTAAACAGTGCCTTTAAAGCATTGTTCCTCTCTCTTCCTCCCAGCAAACGGGCTCCCCTTTTTTCGCAAAGAAATGAAAACAGAGACTCATCAAACTCCTCCAATCCTTCATCAAATCTTTTCAAATTTCTTCGATTCAATTCCCCAACGGATTCTCCTCCATCTAAAATCAAAATCTTGATCAAAATCCTACTCGAATTTGAATTATATTCGGATTTAAAAACCGAGTATAAAACTCGAACCCATCCAAAGAAATCCATCGAAAACCCTAAAGAAATCCACCCGTGCGCTTCGTGCTTCGACTCAGAGCACCCCTTACCTGGGCGAACGACTCCCGTCTCCTGTCGACAATCGCGAGGTTGCCTGAGAGCTGCGGCCGTCGTCGCCGCACCTGAAACAGAGAGTGCTCTGTTTAAAAATCCAGCTCGAGGTACTTAACTTCACACCAATATTTCTCTGCGTATACTCGATGGTTTATCGATCTGAAAAATACTACGAGAAGCCCAAGTAATCTAGTTTATTATTTGGTAACTTAAAGAAATCGAGAAAGTTTAAATCGATACCAAAAACCCCTGCAAAATCAAGAAAACCTACGGAACCCATATCCTATATTCAACAATTTGGTTGTTTTATACCCTTACTTGGAAGGCAAGAAATTGTCAAAATAATTGTACATTTTGAAATCTATTTGAAACAATTTTAGCTAACATAACCAGGATTGAAACCATGCCTTTACTTCTTTTTGTAACATAGTATTCACTGTAAAAATTAGTTTAAAGATCAAAAAATCAGTTTTCTACAACAAAAATTCCCGATACGAGGTCCGTCCCGACAAACTGGATGACCCCGTCACAAACTGAAGGCATCAAAAGGTACGTATCGACTTTGTGGACGTGTAGGCTTTGACGGAACTCAAATTGGTCGCGTGTGCGCGACGAATTTGACCCATATCCGTCGATGAACGTCGTTTCAGCCTTTTTTTAAATTTCTCAATTATTTTGTGCACACTCGTCAAATTGCGACAAAACTTATGTCATTGGACTCGAAATATTTTTCTGGTCATGTGAGCCAAGTTTGATCCGATTCTGAGACCGTTGACCGAATCGCCGTTTTGCGGGCCCCACGATCCGATTCAACGAGCGATTTTGTGCGCAGCTCATCGAAATCCAAAATTGGACATACCATTAAGTTCGTCTCAAAAATTTGGATCTGTAGACATGTAGTTTGACGACTTTAGAGACTAGATATTGGCACGCATTTTGGTACAAAATGGGTCCAACGGCGAATATCGTTTTGACCCAAAATTATGATTTTGTCCCTATTCCAGAATTTGAATTTTAGACAGGTGTTTCCTAGATATATCTTTTACACCGGGAATGTTCTTGATGTTTGTTTCAGCATTCGGAGCCGTTCGTGGATTTTGAGATTTATTGCTGACGTGATTGATTGTTTGGAGTTGTCATTCCCGCACCACCAGGCAAGATACCTTGCCACCTTACTGTGTAATTACTTTAACTTATTTTTCAGTTATTTATTTTCAGTTATATATTTTTTGTATATTTTTTTATATATCACTGTGCGTCAAAGTCACACTTGGGTGTAAGCGACTATATCGGTCGTTTTATTTGCTTTTATATTATCTTCTTGCATTGACTTAGCTTAGTGACCAACCGTTGGATGATGAGGTATTGGTATATCTCATACGGCCTTGACACAAACTTTACCACATATTATAAGTCGTATATAGGACACGTACTCGCGTAGTCGGCCGACCACTGATACGTATGAGACGTACGACGGTTAGGAGAAACTGCCAATAGAATTGTATGCTAGTGGACTTGGCAGTTGCTAGAGGTTCATAGGAGTCATGGATGTGATGGCATTGGATGGGAAGAACAGTTCCTTAATGTATGGGCCACATATACATTGCCATTGTACCTGAAGCTCCGCTGGAGATGCAGGTTCACCTTACTATTACTAATTTCCTCTGATGTTCACGGAGCGTTATGGACGTTTCTATTACTGATTCCCTATGACGTTCACCGAACGTTATGGACGGAGGCAACTGGTTCCCGAAGGAAAGGATGATGCCACTGCTATACAGCCAGAGGGCCCATATGTGAAGGTTGTTCTTAATTGCATATTCATTATAGAACAATTAGGCACCCTATTGCATGCATCCCTTTATTTTCTATTATATATCATATGTTATATAGCATGATATTTTTTTGTATCTTGTTACATCCTTCTGAGGACTTGGTGATCTCTCCAGGTGTGTGCTTTGTGACTTTTTGCAGGTGTTCTAGCCAAGGCCTTGATCTTCTCCATTCCTTCGAAGATGATTGCTCTTGGTTCGTGTTGCCATTTTTATCCATAATTTTCTTGTATTATTTCTCTCATTTAATTAGTTGGTAGTAGATTTGTCTCCGCCCAAATGCATGTACAAATAACAAATTCATAGTTGATTTATATTATTACTCTTTTATTTGGTGGATGAGATTTAGTTATCATGGTTTACTACATTTTATAGCTTATGTATACATACGGGGATTCTATACATTGGAGTATACTTCGTATGTATACAGCTAGCATATCTACGTACTTAGTCCTAAGTATTTTGGGACTGGGACGTTACATATTTTTGTGGTGGCCCATGCAGGTCAAGATAAATTGTTTGGTTACTTTACCATACCAAGCAAGCCTGCGTATAGGATTAGTGTCTAGGATCTCATCCACATACTAGACTTCCTTCCTCGATCCTATTTTTGAAACTCTCGCTTGATTCCTTGAATGCATCTTGCTTGATCCCTTCTTTCCTAGATCTTACCTTCTTTTGTGCTTGATAGGAGTTAGAAGAATGACTTGTAGGTCTCCTTGGTTCAATTATACCATTAGTTTAACTCTTATAAGTTGGGTAGAATACCTCATAACCTAGCATCCTATTGTCCTTATAAACCCTTTCAGGAAAAATAGATGAATAAAAATGGTAAAATACCTACGCTATAGAGTTTTACAGGTTCATACCCTTATGGTCGACCAAAGCCTTAGACAAAAAAATAGCAGAACAACTGTATAGGCACGAACATCGGACAAAACTTAGATTCTTGAGGTACTTGAACTCTTCCTATTTTTTTCTTTCAATCATTATCTCGCGTACGCATATTTTTGGACTACCGTGACGAATGCTGCTAGTATAGCCTAGTTTTGCAAGCTTACTCTTTTATCGAGTTTGTTTCAAGACATATGTTAATTGGGCGCGTCCACTAACATATTATCTAATCAGAACCGGCGCATTATGGTCTGATCAACCTAGTGCACTTGGTTCACTCTTTGCATGATTACTCTATATGGATTGAGATATAGCTGAACTTGTCATCTAGGATCTCATCCGCAACGGTCTTGACAAACTCCTTTTGAAACTGTTCAATCGCCCTTGAAACCCATAATTGCAATTCGATCCCATCTCCCTCGAACTCTTATTGTTTTTTATCACCTATTTCGAAAATCAAATGCTCGTAGACACAAAGTATTTTCCTATGGCCATGAAGGCTATATATACACAATCCTTTCCATTTATTCAAAAATCGGAGAAACTAACTCCAAACTTGATTCATATCTACCGCATCATTTTGTCGTCTAGTTTTATTTTATAATCTGGAGTCGAGGTACTGTATCACGACTTCAAGATCCCTCCTAACCTTATTAATCCTAAAAACGTGTTTTAGCTTCTAGAGTGAGTAGAGTATAAGCCTTCTAAATTCTTATACTAGTATTACCGATTGGATAAAATAAGTGGTTTCTGTTAGAATGATAATTAGTACCTCTTGAACTCCCACTTTCTATATAGATCATTTTGGTGTCCTCGACCGTGACATTGCTATTCGGAGCACGAGACTAGCTGTTACCTTCCAACAAATTCCATATACAAGACCTAGAGGCATCCACCTTCATCTAGGTGTATCATGTCCCACCCAAACATGTCCTTGTACCCTATATTCATGATGCGACTTTTGGGTCATAAAGGCCAACTATAACACTTATCGTAATACCGATGTACTTTCCTACTTCAATTAGAGACCTAACCTCGACTCGATTCTTTCGACCCAATATATGGTTATGATCTACTCGAAGCCTACTACGCACATGCCAATAGTGTACCACTCAATTGAGTCCCTGTATGCCACTTATACACAAAAGTTATGAAAGGCACATTTTTCAGACGTACGACACCTATCTAACGGATTCGACTCGAAACTAGCCGAAACCCTTGAGTTAGAATCTGTTCTAGGCTACCCTAAACTAATAGGGATGTCATAGATTGATTCTACGAGATTTTGTCCTGCCGATATAGATTAAATCCAAGATTGATTCATTCAATACGAAATCCATCTGTACCTTTTGTCCCAGTTATATTTCGACCAATAAAATTTCTACTATTTTGTTGGAATATAACTATATATAGGCAATGATAAATCGGTAATTTTTTTTTAGTATTATTAACCGAGAATGCCATAGGTATAACTTGCTCCTTAGAGTTCGTGACTACGGCTAGAAAGGCCCAATATTCTCGTGCCACTCTTTAGAAAATTTTCTCAGAAGTCTTGTAACGACGACTCTCACAGTTAGCCAACTTCTATAAGTTGGGTAGAGCCTTGAACCAAGAATACTTTATAGAAAATGGAGCCAAATATGGTTTCTTTTTTTCTTATATATATAAACTAACCACATTTGTTCGAAACCCAAGGCACGACTTTAATACGTTAGTTCGTGTTCATTCGTATTGTATTGTATACTCCCTATCATTAGCTTTAATTTCGAGGACGAAATTATTATAAGTTGGGTAGAATGTAAACTTCCAATTTTTCTGGGATTTTTTTATATTTTTGCTTAAATAAAAATGTTTTAGATTTTTTATATATTTAAAATAGTATCTTTTAAAACATAGTCTTAGTCATGGCTAGGTTTTAAGGTATAGGTTGACAAGAAAATATGGCACGAGCCGCACGACTGGTGTAGTCATGTGCCATGACTAGCCTATTAGCTATATAACTTGCTAAATTAATTTATTTTGATTTTTAGTTTTTTTTTAAATTATTAAACCATACTATGGTTATATTTTTATGTTTTAGTATTTATTTAATTGTTTTTGGAAAAGATATGAAATTAATGATTTTATAATAATAATACTAGTAGATGTACATGCCCAATTTGTTATACCTTTATTTTTTATCATAATAATAATAATTATTATCATTATTATTATTATTGTTACGATCGGTATCATTATTTAGTTATTTATGAAATTTTTAGAAATGATTTCTTATATATATGATAGGTGCATTTATGAAGATAAATACTTATATAAAATAAAGTTGAGGAATTTGGGTTTGAAAATATTTTTTAGAATTTTTTGATAAGTATTTAGATATATCAATTTACCTATAGATATAGTTGTATATATACATAAATCTTAAAGAAAATAAAAAGGGAAAAAAACTATTTGAACAGTGCCTTTAAAGCACTATTCCTCTCTCTTCCTCCCAGCAAACGGGCTCCCCTTTTCTGCAAAGAAATGAAAACAGAGACTCATCAAACTCCTCCAATCCTTAGTCAAATCTTTTCAAATTTCTTCGATTCAAATCCCCAACGGATTCTCCTCCATCTAAAATCAAAATCTTGATCAAAATCCTACTCAAATTTGAATTATATTTGGATTTAAAACTCGAGTATAAAACTCGAACCTATCTATAGAAATCCTTCGAAAACCCTAAAAAAATCCACCCGTGCACTTCGTGCTTCGACCAAGAGCACCCCCTAACCTGGGTGAACGACTCCCAACCCCTGTCGACCACCGCGAGGTTGCCTGCGAGCCGCGGCCGCCGTCGCCGCACCTGAAACAGAGAGTGCTCTGTTTAAAAATCCAACTTGAGGTACTTAACTTCACACCAATATTTCTCTGCGTATACTCGATGGTTTATCGATCTGGAAAGTCCTACGAGAAGCCCAAGTATCTAGTTTATTATTTGGTAACTTAGAGAAATCGAGAAGGTTTAAATCGATACCAAAACCCCCTGCAAAATCACGAAAAACCTACAGAACCCATATCCTATATTCAATAGTTTGGTTGTTTTATACCCTAACTTGGAAGGCAAGAAATTGTCGAAATAATTGTGCACTTTGAAATCTATTTGAAACGACTTTTAGCCAACATAACCAGGATTGAAACCATGACTTTACTTCTTTTTGTAACATAGTATTCACTGTAAAAATTAGTTTAAAGATCGACAAAAAACAGTTTTCTACAACAAAAATTCTCGATACGAGGTTTGTCCCGACAAACCGGACGACCCCCTCGCAAACCGAAGGCATTAAAAGGTACGTATCGACTTTGTGGACGTGTGGGCTTGGACGAAAATCAAATTGGTCGCGTGTGTGCAATTTGACCCGTATCCGTCGAAGAACGCCGTATCAGCCTTTTTTCAAATTTTCTAATTACTTTGTGCACACTCGTCAAATCATGACGAAACTTGCGTCATTGGACTCAAAATATTTTTCTAATCCTATGAGCCAAGTTTGGTCTGATTCTGAGATCGTTGACCGTATCGCCGTTTTGCGGGTCCCACGATCCGATTCAACGGGCAATTTTGTGCACGGATCATCGGTATCCAAAATTGGACATACCATTGAGTTCGTCTCGAAAAACCGAATTCGTAGACATGTAGTTTGACGACTTTAGAGATCATAGATATTGGCATGCATTTTGGTATAAAACGGGTCCAATGACGAACATCATTTTGACCAAAATTACGATTTTGCTCCTGTTCCAGAATTTAACTTTTGGACAGGTGTTTCCTAGATATATCTTTTACACCGGAATATTCTTGATGTTTGTTTCAGCATCCGGAGCCGTTCGGAGATTTTGAAATTTATTGCTGACGTGATTGATTGTTTGGAGTTGACATTCCCGTACCACCAGACAAGATACCTTGCCACCTTACTCTGTGATTGCTTTACTTTATTTTTCAGTTATATATTTTTTCTATGTTTTTATCTATCACTGTGCGTCCGAGTCACACTTGGGTGCAAGCAACTATAACGGTCGTTTTATTTGCTTTTATATTATCTTCTTGCATTGACTTAGCTTAGTGATCAACCATTGGATGATGAGGTATTGGTATATCTCAGACGATCTTGACACATACTTTACCACGTATTGTAAGTCACATATCGGACACGTACTCGCGTAGTCGATCGGCCACCGATACATATAGGACGTGCAACGGTTAGGAGCAACTGCCAATAAAATTGCATGCTAGTGGACATGGCAGTTGCTAGAGGCTCATAGGAGTCATGGATGTGATTCATTTAGGCATTGGGTGGGAAGAATAGGTCCTTGATGTATGGGCCATATATACATTGCCATTGTACCTGAAGCTCCGCTGGAGACGCAGGTTCACCGTACTATTACTGATTCCCTCTGACGTTCACAGAGCATTATGGACGTTTCTATTACGAATTCCCTCTGATGTTCATCGAGCGTTATGGACGGAGGCAACTGGTTTTCGAAGGAAGGGACGATGCTACTGCTATACAGCCAGAGTGCCCATATGTGAAGGTTGTTTTTAATTGTATATTCACTATAGTACGGTTAGGCACCCTATTGCATGTATCCCTTTATTTTCTATTATATGTCACTGTTTATATGGCATGGTATTTTTTTTGTATTTTATTACGTCCCTCTGAGGACTTGGTGATCTCTCTAGGTGTGTGCTTTGTGACTTTTCACAGGTGTTCTAGCCAAGGCCGTGATCTTCTCCATTCCTTCGAAGTGATTGCTCTTGGTTCATGTTGCCATTTTTATCTATCATTTCCTTGTATTATTCCTCTCATTTAATTAGTTGGTAGTGGATTTGTCTCTTCCCAACCACTGTACAAATGACAAATTCATAGTTGATTTATATTATTACTCTTTTATTTGGTGGATGAGATTTAGTTATCATGGTTTACTTTATTTTACAGCTTATGTATACATACGGGAATTCTATACATTGGAGTATACTTCGAATGTATACAGCTGGCATGTCTACATACTTAGTCCTAAGTATTTTGGGACTGGGGCGTTATAATTGCTAACCGCATGACAGGTTTACTCCCTAAAATTATATCTGAAGAGTAAAGTAATTTCGTCCACGGTCGTAATATATTGTACAATATCTTGCTAGTACAAGAGATGATCAGTTGCATGAAATTCCCAGCAAGGGGGGCAACATTGCCATCAAGTTGGACATAGAGAAGGCATATGACAGGCTAGATTGGCAATTCATGATCTGGGTGTTAAGGGCTTTCGGGTTTTCAAAGACACGGATCGACATCATCTGGAGATCAATTAGCAACACATGGTTCTCCACCGTCGTCAACGGTCAAGCAGATGGCTTCTTCAAATCGACATGCGATGTCAGACAAGGAGATCCACTATCGTCCAGCATCTTCATCATTGCCACGGAAGAACGGAGCAGGAATCTCAACCTAATGGCTAGCACCCCCAGTTTCCAACACTACCACACCGCGAACGGTTGCCCGATTATTACTCACCTCGCCTATGCCGATGACATCCTTATCTTCTCTTCGGGTGATGATGGGTCAGTTGAGATGGGGAACAACACGTTGCAGAGATATACCCGATGCTCCGGTCAGCGCATCAACCCCAATAAAAGCATCATCTATGCTCACAACTCAGCAAAAAGGGACCATGTAGCTCTGTTAACCAATATCACATCCTTCTCTACTTCGAGTCCTCCTCTTACCTACTTAGGGTGCTCGTTGGTGTACCACAGGTCCAATTCGGGGCTTTTCGACGAGCTTTTGGGTAAGATCATGAAGAAGGTCGAGGGTGGCATAATGCAACTCTCTTTTCTGGTAGGAAGGCGATACTTATCAAGCACGTGCTTTCCTCCATTCCGGTTTACACCTTGGCCGCATGCTCCCCCCTAAGAAGGTCCTCTCCAACTTAGAAAATCTTTTCGCCAACTTCTTTTGGGGCCATTACAATGGTAAAGATAAGTGACATTCGGCTAGCTGGAAATCAATGGCGTGACCCACATCCGAGGCGGGCTTAGGGTTTTGTAGGTTGGCGCATATCGTTGACGCATGCTCAATGAAGATGTGGTGGAAATTTAGAGAGAACCGCACCATTTGGGCTCGTTTCATGAAGGCCAGGCATTTCAAGCTTTCACATCCATCGGTCTCCCCTAATAATAGCATATCCTTCGCTTCTTGGCATCGCATCCTCAACAGTCGACAGCTCGCTGAACCCCTGATTCATCTTCGCCTGGGCTCGGGCGAGTCCTCTCTCCTATCCGAGCGGTGGTCGGGGGACGACCTTCTTCACCCATCGCTGGAAGTCCCCATAAACATCTCCATCAGGGACTTATGCGACAACGATGGGGCTTGGAACTGAGGACGAACGCGGGCGTGGCCCGGCGCGGAGGCTGCCACAGCTTTAGCTGTCTCCAGCGTGGTGGTCGGGATGGACCCCGACTGCCAACGGTAGCTTTTCCCTTGCGTCGGCGTGGCGAATGGTTCGTGTGCCTAGTCCGACATCCCCCATCATCGTTCTATACTGGCAGTCTTGCACTCCTATGAAGTAGGCCATTTTGATATAGAGAGCATACCATCATAAACTTCCCACCAACGACACCTTCGCCACCATCGGCTTGCCATTGTTGCATGGAGCGCCAGCCGGAAACAGCGAACCACATCCTCTCGTCGGGCGATCTCGGGCCGAGGTGTAGCATTGGTTCAAGACTTCTTGCCTTCCGAACTCGGAATGCGGATGTTTTGCCGACCTTTTATCCATTTGGGGCAATGCTTCTCATGGCCACCACTTGGGTATTCTGGAAAAATTGTAACAAACACAGGTATGAGGGGTATCGATACAATAGTGCACAATTGATTACGGAGGTCAAAAGAGAGATTCACAAGGCTACTAGAAAGTGTAAGCATGTCGACATAGAATTTTGGAACTCATTGTGATGTTTGGTGTTGAGGTCTTTTTGGGCTCGTTAGTTTGAGGCGTCTGTCCTCGGAGCGGGTGTTTGCATTTTGTTCCCCCGCCCCTTTTATTTTTGTCATGAGCTTCCCTGTACAGGCATGTAGCATTTTGCGCCTTTATATTTAAAATATGTATATATATATATTGGAACGAGGTAAATATATTATTGATTAGGAGAAAAATGAATCGTACATCCATGCGGGATTAAATTGTCATGCCCATACTCTCAACTTCAAAATCTATATTGTGCATAATGCCAATATTTACTGTACTCCGACCTTCAAACACCCTGTTATTGCGTTCCTTCCATATGTGTTATACTGTTGAAGAGAGTCTGGCACAAGCTACGCAAAACCAAGCTGATCCTCGGCTTCTACTGTCACGTAATGTCTGGATAACCTCTTCAATTCCTTCCTCCTGACTTGTTGTAATCCAAGCTTGTCACGTCCCAGAACCAGAATACTGGAGAGCGGGGGCAGACATAGCCAGCTACGTATATTGAAGTGCAACCCACCTCGCTATATGGTCACGGCTGTCTAGATACATGAGGGTTTAACTACAAGCCAACAGTCTCTTAGGGCCATGAACAAGCCTAGTGTCTCAATCACAACAAGTAAGTAAATGTTACAAGATGTAAGATCACCAAATATACAATAGTAAGGCGTCCCAAACATTACATATTCAGCTGATCTTGAAGCTAGTCATTACAAAATGTCAGGACTAGCAAGAGTTTAGTCATACATGATCAACCCTAGGATCTGTCAATCATGTTACAGCCCATAGGCAGACAGGAAGTAAAGTATTCGAGCTAAACATGTGCTCGCCGGCTAAACGCCTCAAAAGAATATTTTTACAATAAAGTGGGAGAGCCAAAAATAATCCACTCGTTGCCCTGGTTACGCCGGGTGGTCACCATCGGGCTGGAAAGTCGGTAGATCCTCTGGAGCTGCTCCGAAATCTGGCCATACAAAACCAGCTGGGTCAGATCCCAGAAAAGGTAAGTACCACAAAGGAGGCTTCACTTAGGAACTAAAACCAGCAATTAGCACCATAGTATAAATAGATAGTAAGAACTGGAAATAAGGAAAACATATCAGGATGATATACGACGAGATAACCATGGAACTATTCAGATAACCAGGTTACAACCTGTAAACCAAACAAGGACCGGGGTTGTAACCCTTCATCTGAACGGAGCTTGGTTTTCCACCATTTATCGGCAAGATAATATAAGAAAATCTGGACGGGTAACAATCTTGTACAGGATCAAGACAAGACTAGACTGGTTATGCCTCATCCAACAATCACGGCCAAGCAAATAAGTACGGCTTGATACTTTAACTAACTAGGGTTATCACATGCCTAGTTACTAGCAAGATGTAGCGAGATTATTCCACAGCCACAAGTCCTGCAGACCATCCAGGTTACCCAGGTCGAAATTAGGGGTAGAGTTCATGTGGGTACATCGTCCAGGAAACGCATGTACCCTTAAGTAGCTTGGAGGGTGCAACACATGACAGTGTGCTGGAAATGTGCCATACTCGTCGGCAGGCTACAAATCCACAAGCACGCCCAAGTAACGAGATTGCCTGTAGCTGGAAAATCTCTTCATGACTATTGTGTTATTCTAGTTATTAGCCTTAGTCTATTTTAGTAGGTACCCCTGACCGTGGTACTCAGGGATCCCTGTCCTAGACATGATGCAAATATTACTGGTTCAATTGTACAAATACAACCATCCACGGTGTCCAGACCATTCAATCTTGTCATGACATGCTAGCCGTCGCTACAGCCTTCGAGATATATATCATGTCAGGTTCACTGTCAGGAGTGCGCCATGTCGAGCCACTATCATGTCATGTCATTTGTCAAAAGTACACCACAAAGGGTCACCATCGTGTTAGGGAACATGCATAAAATTAATATGGCACCAGCATACGTTTAGGAATTTAATATTAATTGTGCATGCGGCTACCATTAATGATAAGGCCATGCGGCCACGAATATTAAATAGTGGCCATACGGCCAGCTTAAATATTTAAGCATGCAAGCACTTAAGCATGCAAGCAACTGCATGCTAATGCATGCAAATAAATAATGCATGCATTGCGTAGGCCATATGCAGTCACAAATATTAAGTAAGGGGGGAGCATATGCGGCTAAGCAGATGGCCAATGGCCTATGCGGCTAGGAATTGTTCCCATACGGCCAGCGTATGGAATGGCCATATGCGGCTCACAAGTGCTAAGGCCAGCAAAGCTTATTGGCCTATGCGGCTCACAATTACATCATGCGGCCAAGCATGCTGATGCCATGCATGCAAATAAATAATACATTAAATGCTAATGCTATGCATGGAAATAAATAATGCATATGCTAATGCATTAAATGCATTAGTTAATGCATTGAATGCTAATGCGGCCTGGTGCAAAATGCTAATACAGTAAATGCATTAGTTAGTGCATTGAATGCTAATGCATTCCATGCGGCCAAGGACTTATTGCATGCAGCTAGCAATTATTTGCTAAGGCCAAGGCATGCAAACCTATGCGGCCAATGCAAAGTAATTCATGCGCCCATGATTGGATTAAGCAGATGGCTTGCCATATGCGGCCAAGATTTGGATTAGCCTATGTGGCCAATATTATTAAGGCCATGCTGCCAGCTACTGTTGCATGCAATAAATTGTATTACCAAGCAAAGACTTAATGGCCAAACAAAATGGCCATTAATTAATAATTAATTGTTGGTCAAGCAAAATAAGCATGCACAAATGCATATGCGGCTAAAGCTACTGGCCATATACGGCCAATAAATAAATGAGGCCATATGCGGCTCAGACAAGTTGCATGCAAATGCATGCAAGCTTGCAGGCAACTAAAATAAAGGGTCATGTAATTAATTAATGCTCATACAGCTCAGAGCTAAAAATGCTCATGCGGCCAAAGTGCAATTAATGGCTCCCACAGAGAACATGTCCCTGAAAAATACCATGACCTCCATGCTCCACCAAACAACGATAGGAACCCAAATCCAGACTTCCGTAGGTCAAATTTGGACAAAATGGCATTCTCTACATCATGAAACCATCAAATAGCAAAAATATGCAGGTTTGATAGATCAAAACTCCTGAAAACCGAAAATACCACAAAGCTAGATTTACAAGAAATTAACCATAAAAATGAAAAATACTAAGTACTAAAGTGGGTTTGATACACATGAGGAAGACAATGGAATAATAAAAATGGGCTTCCTCCATGAAGCAAGATGCACTTGCCTAAAGCCTTTCTCTCTCAGGTTGGTGGAGAAGTAATGGTTGGAAAGAAGAAGAGTTAATGAGAAGAGAGAAATATTTGGTAGGATATAAATGAAGAGGGTGGTGGTAGGTGGGGTAGGTTCACAACAAAATCAAACCAAGCCAAACAAACCGAACCGAACCAAGATAAACCAATTGATGAAATGCCAAAATAAATCAAGCAGGGAGACATACAATACGAGTCTAAATACGTACACGTATGCCAAAATACGTAATACGAACAATGGTCATTACAGCTCTACCCACCTTAAAAGAATTTCGTCCTCGAAATTTAATCAAGAGGCTAGAGATGCAAGGACAAGCTATACTAGTCAAGCAATCAAGCAATTATTCATGCAAGCGAGGAATCGAAGGCATGAGGTATAAGAAAGATATTATACCTCACGAGTCAAACATGTCGGGATATCGCGATCGGATATCATCCTCACGCTCCCACGTTGACTCACCCAAGGAGTGATGACCCCAAGCAATACGGACTAACTTGATAGTCTTATTCTTGAGTATCTTCTCTCTTTGGTCCAATATGGATACAGGCCTCTCCTCGTACGAAAGGTTGGTACCAACAACTAATTCCAAATGATCCAGGATATGACTCGGATCCGGGATATATCGTTGTAGTTGGGATACATGGAACACGTCATGCACCTCACTCAGAGACAGCGGAAGAGCGAGGCGATAGGACACATCTCCTACTCGCTCCAGAATATCGAACGACCCTATATACCTAGGACTAAGCTTTCCCCGTACGCCAAAATGAATGACGCCACGGTTAGGCAAAATCCTCAGGAGTACATAGACGCCGACAGAAAACTCAAGAGGGTGCCGATAAGAATTGGCCCAATGATGCTGGCGATCTTGGGCAACTCAAAGATGATCCCTGACTCTTTTGACCACTTCAACTGTCTGGGCAATCATTTCTGGACCAAGCATCTGTCCCTCTCCAAAATCATCCAGGCTAACGGGGATCTGCACTTTCTGCCATATAGTACCTTGAACGGTGCCATCTGGATACTGGCCAGAAAACTGTTGTTGTACGACAACTCCACCAGGTGCAGGTGATCTTCCCACGAACCTTCGAAGTCGAGTGTATAAGATTGCAATATATCTTCAAGAGTCTGGATTGTGCATTCCGACTGACCGTCAGTCTGCGGATAATAAGCTGAGCTGAATTGGAGGTGAGTTCCTAAACTCTCTTGCAGGCTACGCCAAAAGTGCAACATAAATCTTGAATCTCGGTCCGAGGTGATACTGACTGGCACACCGTGCAACCTGACTATCTGCCTGAGATACATCTCTGCTAGCTGAGCTGTCGACTGACCAACTCTGAATGGAAGAAAGTGAGCCACCTTCGTGAGCCTGTCAACTATAATCCAAATAGCATCTCGACCAGCTGGGGATCGAGGTAATCCAGTCACGAAATCCATGGTTACATGCTCCCACTTTCGTTCAGGAATTGGCAAGGGCTGAAGAAGTCCTGCTGGCCTCTGATGTTCAGCTTTAATCTGTTGGCAAGCCAAACACCAAGAGACAAACTGGGCCATCTTCCTCTTCATGCCATTCCACCAAAAGTGCTGACGGATATCACGGTACATCTTCGTTCCACCGGAATGAATGAAATACTGAGAACTGTGAGCCTTTGCCATGATCTCCTGTCTGATATCCCCGCTGGGTACACAAAGACGCTTACCATGTCGAAGTGTACCATCCTCGTAGATGCATAACTTCGGTCTTCGTCCTGCCTCGCGCTCTACTCTGAGTCGCTGAAGCCTGGAATCTATCAACTGCGCCATCCGGATCCTCTCGACTATAGTGGACTGAACTTGCATGCTGGCCATCAATGCCATACTAGAAGGAAGAACAACTTCTATACCCATCCTCTGAAGATATGCTAACAGCTCTGGTTATGCTGTTAGGAAATAAACTCTGGCTCTCCTGCTCAACGCATCTGCAACAACGTTGGCCTTCCCAGGATGATACTGCAAGTTAACATCATAATCCACAAGAAGCTCCAGCCATCTCCTCTGACGCATGTTAAGATCCTTCTGGGTGAAAACATACTTCAGACTCTTATGGTCGGTGAAAATCTCTACCCTATCTCCGTATAAGTAGTACCTCCACAACTTAAGTGCAAACACTACTACTGCCAGCTCCAGGTCATGGGATGGATAATTTCTCTCATGATTACGAAGTTGTCATGACACATAAGCTATTACCTTCTGTCACAACCTGTACCCGCTTTTTCGGATACGAGACGTGTCCAAGCCAGCCTACGCCGCAGAGTCGGCGGTCGAACGCTGTCAAGTCCGCAAGTAATAAATGCTCAAGAAAATAACATTTGCTGCTCATTCACATTTCTAAATTTATTACAACAATTACAACATTTATATTTAAAGGAAAATACAAGTTTTACAATTAATAAAATTGAGTACAACTGCTATCTATTTCTAGGTTGGCCTCAGCATACCCATGTCTTCCCAGTGCTAAGAGTGATCACGGCTAAACCTGAAAAATATTGGTTTCCAGTCAGGAATGGAATAAGTACACAAACTGACGGCAATGCAAAATACAATAGAATTAACAAGACATGAAAATAGCATATGAGAAATAAAAACTGGAAGATAACTGATGACATAGCACGATAGAGAAGTAAACAAGAAAAAACTAATAAAATACATCTATCTAGGTGGTGTGAAATATCTATTTTGATATGTGAACGGTTAGGGGTAAATAAGGGTCACTGCACGTGTCGTGTGCAGCTGCTAGCATTCACGAAAGACACGGGAATAATTCTGGGTAGTCCACATGTCTACTAAGATATTTTCCCTCCCAACTACTCCGTGTGACGAGCGCGTCAACAAGCAGCAAGATATATGTATAGACATAAAATGAGAAAACTACTATGAATCGAAAGCAATCACAAAGTGTACTTGCCTGAGGTCCTTAGCTGGAGAAACCAATAACATTATACCACTCAACGAGCCACAATCAGTTAACACATGCAGAAGTATCCAGATGCTGAAATAGACAGTACCAACGTTCTCAGAATAGTTAAATTAGCTAGGATTGCCTGTCCTTAAGTCCAATTCTGGACACAGAGGTAAAACGGCAATTTTGGGCAAAAATGATGTCCGTCATTGGACCCGCTTTGCACCGAAAAGCGTGCCAGAGTTAATTGTCTCTAAAGTCGTCAAACTATATGTCAAAAGATCCGATTTTTCGATACGAACCCAACCGTATGTCCAAAGTTGGATTCCGGCGGGCCGTGCACAAAATCACCCGTTGGGTGGAACCGTTGGGCCCGCAAAACGGTGATTTGATCAACGATCTCAGAATTGGACCAAACTTGGCATACAGGACCAGAAAAATGATACAGTCCTGTTGGTACAAGTTTCGTATCGATCTGACGAGCATGCACAAAGTAATTGGAGAATTTGCAAAGTGCACGATACGGTAAATTTTGACGGATACGCATCAAATTCGTCGCGCACACGCGACCAATTTGAATTCCGTCGAAGCCCACACGACCACGAAGCCGTTACGTACCTTTCAATGCCTTCGGTTCGCGACTACGTCGCCCGGAATGGCGGAACGCACGTCGTGTGGACGAATTTCTATTGTTTTCGAAAACTGCTTTATTAGGTTTTTTTTGATTTTTAGAATCGAATAACTCTACACCCACTTAATGAAATTGGAATCTATAAAAAGGGTTTTACTATCGTATATGTTGTCTAAATATGTGTTCAAATAGTTTTTCGATTCGGTTTATGGATTGGCGAGAAATCGCCTCCTAAGTTGCGTGTCTGGACTGTACTAGCGTCATGTTTTGTCAGGTTTTCGGGTAAGTTCGTGTCGATTTCTCGACGAACACGAATAAGTTCCATGAGAACTAATCCACAGGGATCTGAGATGGTTATATCGGGGTCGTACCTGAGAAGTCGGATCGGAAAAATGTCGAACGAGCGTTGAGTACTCTCTCGTCGAAGTTGGGTTCGAAGAGGCTGCTGTTGCTGAGTTCCCTGGTGCCTGCGGCTGACTCCCGGCGGCTCTCCGGCGTGTCACGGCGGCGCGCGCGATGGCCGTGGGTACGCCCGCGGTGAACTCCGGCTAGGGTCATCGGGGTGTCGGTGTTGGTTGAAAGTTTAGGGTTTCGAGTTATCATCTTCTCGAAGTATATATGCAGTATAGAACTGCTGCAACCGCTCGGTTTGGGAAGGCTGTGTAGATTCGATTTGGCTGCCTAGTAGTGGGCCGGGCCCGGGCTTGCTACTACTGCTTTATTCTTTTCTTTTTCTATTTCTTTTTCCCATTTCTTTTCCTATTTCTTATTTATATAACTTATTAATATATAATATCCTCATATATATAATATCTATATAATATATATATACACAAATATAATATTATATATACACAGACAAATAAAGGTATATTCATTTATACATACATATATAGATATATAATTTATTTATCTATACATACACAGATATTTCTATATACATTTATATATACAAATACTCATATATTTATATGCGTTTATATATAAATACACACATATTTCTATATACATTTATATATATATACCAATATACACCTATATCTATATATATACATATATTCGTATATACGTGCACGTACACACACACACACACACACACACACACACACACACACACACACACATACACATATATATATATATATATATATATATATATATATATATATATATATATATATATATATATATATATATATATATATATATATATATATATATATATATATATATATTTATATAAATACACATACACCCATATATTTATTCTTTTGATAAATAGTAGATAAATAATAACTATTAATAATAAATAATTTATTCTCAATTACCATAATAATAATATAGCCAGTTATAATAAAATAATATTAAAATATTTAAAAAATTTGGAAAGGGGAGCTACAAATCTATCCACCTTAAAAATAATTTCGTCCTCGAAATTCTAACTCATAAACATGCCTAAAAATTCAAAAATAAAAGTAAAAGAATAAATCCACTATTACCACAATCTTCTCAAATTTAATTTCTCAAAATATTTATACCCCTTCCTAGCCATTTCGTAATTCCGAATACTGGAGCACTTCTACCCACCTTTGGTCACACTACTCCATCAAATCTTTTGTCGCTAAAAACTTTATGATCTTCCGACTAGTTGCTAAAATTTCTACCCATAGGTATCTACTGTACATGGCATCTATAATCCTAAGCAACCCAAAATTTAACAAGCAACAAATTTACACAAATGGCTAAGAAATATTGATAAATTCTAGTAAGCATGACAATTCGTCGCTCCGAAGTAGGAAGGAAAGAAAGATAAAGAAAAATAGTCAAGAGCAATATGAGGTTTCAAGGGAGGTAAAGAGTATCCGATGATACAGGTAAAAAGAAAGTTTACGAACCATTGACTTATTTGCTAAATTGGGCAACTCTAGTTCAGTCACTTGCTACGTCGAAGAGCCCTTCGTTACTTAGAGTGGCCTGCAATCCGTGCAATAGAGAAGTCTCGTTCTTGAAGTTCTAATTCAAACAAGGTTCCATAATAGAACGGAATTCGAGAAATCAAGAATGTGATCTTTCCGTGGTTATTTAAACACACGAGCAAGGGATATCACTCGTTGGTTGGATGAACCTTGGATTTTAATCTATATTTACAGAACAAGATCCCAAAGATGAAACTAGTTCCACTAGATTGGGGTGACCTGGAATAGGTCTCAACCCAAGTGGTTGGGCTAATTGCTAGTCAGGAAGTATATTGGTATCATGGTATGGGTTATAGTTGGTCCTTTTATCCTGAAAGTCGTAGCACGAAAATAGAGTGCAAGGGGACAGGTTTGAGCGAGACATGATATACCTAGATGAAGGTGAACTCTTCTAGGTCTTGCATATAAACTTTGTTGGAAGATAACGGTTGGTCTCGTGCTCCGAATATTAATGGCACAGCCGGGGACACAAAATGATCTAGGTGGAAAGTGGGAGTCTATGGGCACTAATTATCATCCTAATGGAAATTGTTCTAATCAATCGGTAATCTTCGTATATCCCAAGAAGGCTTACAGTCTACCCACCTTAGAAGCTAGGATATAGTTTTAGGAATAATGAGGTTAGAAGGATTTTAAAGTCCGGATATTGTACCTCAACTCTGGTCAATAAAGAACAAGGCACATCGTAACGGAATACGGTAGATGTAAGTCAAGCCAGGGATCGTTCCTCAAATTCAAATGGCTAGAAGGTCCCAATAGTGGCTTAAAGGTTGAGAGAAGAACGAGTAACTCAAGGTAAGGTTCTAGTCACGTGGCTGGCCGATGGTAGCTACACTCGCGTGTACAACTATCATAGCCATGGGAATACTCTGTATCTATCTATCAATTACGAGTTTTCGACTTTCCAATCAGCGAAAGGCAAAAACAATAAAGAGTTCAAGAGATGTCGCTGAATACAATTACATGATTCAAAGGCGAATATATAATTCAAGAGTAATTGTCAAGCAATCGCGGATAAGATCCTGGATATTCCTATATCTCAGTCCACGTAGGATAATTAAATAAAGAACGAACCATATGCATCATGGTTGATTAGACCGTAATACAATGATTCTGATTAGACAATATGTTAACGGGCTTCCCCAATAAACATATGTCTTGAACCAAGCTCGATAAAAGTAAGCTTACAAAACTAGACTGTAATGGCAGCATTGGGCAAGATAGTCAAAATATAAGTAGGCGAGATTTTTGGAAGGAGGAATAAGTAATTCGAATTTTGAGAGAATCAAATCCTTACCTGGTGTTCTTGCTTATACGGTCTTCCTACAATCTTCCTATCTCTAAGGCCTTGGTCGACTAATGGGTTATGGAACTCTAGATTCCATATTCCAGGTAACTTATTAATGTCAGTCAGTTGCCTTGTTAATAGATCACAAGGACCACATAAGGCTAACCTGAGAGGCATGCTACCACTTACAGAGCTTCCACTAGTATTAGCATTGGATCCTAAGGGACATACAGGGCATCTTCTATCCTCTATAGTATCCTAATCTTGTGATCACGTCTAAAATCATTTTACCGAGAATTATGCCTCGCCCATATGATCTGGCTATGGCAAACTCTTGGTTCCGTGATTCAGAGGCGATATGCTATCAGGTACTTTACCTTATATGACACAAGGGTCTATAAGATCTAAAGAGGTCAACGAGGACATAGTTCTTCGAAATGATTTCAATTTTTATGGGTTGTGCCTCGCCAGTGCGCTGCTGGCTGCAGTGAGCCCACATTCTCCACTCTCCAATAATTGATGACAGTGCGCTGCTGTCTAACCATTATTAGTTAACTAACATCCTTTTAACTATGTCCGTAAGAACTCATGAGCTTCTTAGAGATTCAACAAGTTGACTAAAAATAAGGTGTAGGTATTCATCCTATCAGTCACAATACCTAAAATAAAAAAGTTAACATGGAGAAAATAACTAAAGACAAAAGAGATACAAACATTCTAGTATTTATTTCATATGCATTTCTATGGTTGAGAGAAAATCTCAAATCAATCTACCTCGAGATTCGCACACGAATTGCAGAATCAGAAATTATAAACTAAATCCTTACATTAAAAGAGAATTTAAATAGGCAATTCTAATTTACGATATAAGGTTTATATCTAAATAGAGCAAAATAAAATTGAGCAGGTTATCAAGATTATAGCCTTAATTCTGGAAAAATCTAACTAACCAAGTGTATAGTGTATTTACATGGAATCATATTGTCATATCAAAGTAAGAGTGTACCTATAGGGTCCTAGCAAGCTATCTAAGTTTAATAATTCTTAAATAGCATGACCTATCTCACAACCTAAACTACCCAATCGGTCAATTTAAATAAGGGACCCTTATCCTAGTTATTCTCATAAATTATTTTAATCCTAATTATGAATGAGCATTTCCTGAGCGCAGGCTCGCAATAGTACGACTAACGTACCATCACGAGTTCGTAATCTTTTGCAAAATTAGACCTACATGGGCTACCACAAAAACTTTTCACGACCCGTACCCGCTTTTCCGGATACGAGACGTGTCCAAGCCAGCCTACGCCGCAGAGTCGGCGGTAGAACGCTGTCAAGCCCGCAAGTAATAAATGTTCAAAAAAGTAACATTTGCTACTCATTCACATTTCTAAATTTATTACAACAATTCCAACATTTATATTTAAAGTAAAATACAAGTTTTACCATTAATGAAATTGAGTACAACTGCTATCTATTTCTAGGTTGGCCTCAGCATACCCATGTCTTCCCAGTGCTAAGAGTGATCGCGGCTAAACCTGAAAAATGTTGGTTTTCAGTCAGGAATAGAACAAGTACATAAATCGACGGCAATGCAAAACACAATAGAATTAACAAGACATGAAAATAGCATATGAGAAATAAAAACTGGAAGATAACTGATGACATATCACGATAGAGAAGTAAACAAGGAAAAATAAATAAAAGACATCTATCTGGGTGGTGTGAAATATCTATTTCGACATGTGAACGACTAGGAGGTAAATAAGGCTCACTGCACGTATCGTGTGCAGCTGCTAGCATTCACGAAAGACACGGGGATAATTCTGGGTAGTCCACATGTCTACTAAGATATTTCCCCTCCCGACTACTCCGTATGACGAGCGTGTCAACAAGCAGCAAGATATATGTATAGACATGAAATAAGAAAACTACTATGAATCGAAAGCAATCAGAAAGTGCACTTGCCTGAGGTCCTTAGCTGGAGAAACTAATAACATTATACCACTCAACGAGCCATAATCAGTCAACACATGCAGAAGTATCCAGATGCTGAAATAGACAGTACCAACGTTCTCAGAATAGTCAAATTAGTTGAGATTGCCTGTCCTTAAGTCCAATTCTGGACACAGGGGCAAAACGGTAATTTCAGACAAAAATGATGTCCGCCGTTGGATCCGCTTTGCACCGAAAAGTGTGCCAGAGTCAATGGTCTCTAAAGTCGTCAAACTACATGGCAACAGATCCGGTTTTCTGATACGAACCCAACCGTATGTCCAAAGTTGGATTCCGGCGGGCCGTGCACAAAATCACCCGTTGGGTGGAACCGTAGGGCCCGCAAAACGGTAATTTTATCAACGGTCTCAGAATTGGACCAAACTTGGCATACAGGACCAGAAAAATGATACGGTCCTGTTGGCATAAGTTTCGTCTCAATCTGACGAGCGTGCACAAAGTAATTGGAGAATTTGCAAAGAGCACGATACGGTGAATTTCGACGGATACGCATCAAATTCGTCGCGCACACGCGACCAATTTGAATTCTGTCAAAGTCCACACGACCACGAAGCCGTTACGCACCTTTCAATGCCTTCAGTTCGCGACCACGTCGCCCGGAATGGTGGGACGCACGTCGTGTGGATGAATTTCTACTGTTTTTGAAAACTGCTTTATTAGGTTTTTCTCAATTTTAGAATCGAATAAATCTACACCTACTTAATGAAATTGGAATCTATAAAAATGGTTTTACTGCCGTATATGTTGTCTAAATATGTGTTCAAATAGTTTTTCGATTCGGTTTATGTATTGGCAAAATTGCCTCCCAAGTTGCGTGTCTGGACTGTACTAGCGTCTTTTTTTGTCAGGTTTTCGGGTAAGTTCGTGTCGATTTCTCGATGAACACGAATAAGTTCCATGAGAACTAATCAACAGGGATCTGAGACGGTTATATCGGGGTCGTACCTGAGAAGTCCGATCGGAAAAACGTCGAACGAGCGTTGAGTACTCTCTCGTCGAAGTTGGGTTCGAAGAGGCTGCTGTTGCTGAGTTCCCTGGTGCGCGCGGCTGAGTCCCGGCGACTCTCTGGCGTGTCGCGACGGCGCGCGCGGTGGCCGTGGGTACGCCCACGGTGAACTCCGGCCAGGGTCGTCGGGGTGTCGGCGTTGGTTGAGAGTTTATGGTTTCGAGTTATCATCCTCTCGAAGTATATATGCAGTATAGAACTGCTGCAACCGCTCGGTTTGGGAAGGCTGTGTAGATTCGATTTGGCTGCCTAGTAGTGGGCCGGGCCCGGGCTTGCTACTACTGCTGTATTCTTTTCTTTTTTTCTTTTTCTTTTTCTTTTTCTATTTCTTTTTTCCATTTCTTTTCCTATTTCTTATTTATATAACTTATTAATATTTAATATCCTCATATATATAATATCTATATAATATATATATACACACAAATATAATATTATATATACACAGACAAATACAGGTATATTCATTTATACATACATATATAGATATATAATTTATTTATCTATACATACACAGATATTTCTATATACATTTATATATACAAATACTCATATATTTATATAAGTTTATATATAAATACACACATATTTCTATACACACACACATATATATATATATATATATATATATATATATATATATATATATATATATATATATATATATATATATATATATATATATATATACACCAATACACACACACACACACACACACATATATATAAAATATATATATATATATATATATATATATATATATATATATATATATATATATATATATTTTATATATATGTGTGTGTGTGTGTGTGTGTGTGTATGTGTGTGTGTGTGTGTGTGTGTGTGTGTGTGTGTATATATGTGCACGTACACATATATATACACACACACACACACACACACACACACACATATATATATATATATATATATATATATATATATATATATATATATATATATATATATATATATCTTATATATATATATATATATATATATATATATATATATATATATATATATATATTTATATTTATTCTTTTGATAAATAGTAGATAAATAATAACTATTAATAATAAATAATTTATTCCCAATTACCATAATAATAATATAGCCAGTTATAATAAAATAATATTAAATTATTTAAAAATTTTGGGAAGAGGAGCTACACCTTCCTATGCTGTATCAAAATACATCCTAAACCTCTGCCTGAAGCATCATAGTACACTGAAAATCCTCCGATCCCATCTGGAAGTGTGAGAATGGATGTTGTCATCAAGCCTCGCTTTAGCTTCTCAAAAGAATTCTGACATTCTACTGTCCAAGCAAACTGTACATCCTTGCGGGTCAACTGTGTCAATGGTGCTGAAATTCGAGGAAAGTCCGAAACAAATCTTCGGAAGTAGCCGGCCAATCCAAGAAAACTGCGAACTTCTGCAACTGTGCTGGGCACTGGCCAGGTTTTGATAGCCACAATCTTCTGGGGATCTACTTCTACTCCCCCTATGGTGATGATATGACCAAAGTATGAAATGCGATCGAGCTAGAACTCGTATTTACTGAACTTGGCATACAACTGATGCTCTCGAAGAATCTGGAGGACAACTCTGAGATGCTGCTCGTGCTCAGCTTCACTCTTGCTGTAGACCAGGATATCGTCTATGAACACGATCACGATCCGATCCAAATAAGGCATGAAGATACGATTCATGAGGTCCATGAATACGGCCGGCGCATTGGTCGTTCCAAAGGGCATAACAAGGAACTCCCAATGCCCATATCTAGATCGGAAAGCTGTCTTTGGGATGTCCTGCTCTCTGACTCTGATCTAGTGGTATCCTGACCGTAAATCAATCTTCAAGAATACTACCGCTCCTCTGAGTTGATCAAACAAGTCATCTATCCAGGGGAGAGGATATCTGTTCTTGATTGTTACTGAGTTCAAGGTACGATATTCAACACATAATATGGATGTACCATCCTTCTTTTCACAAGAAGCATCGGGGCTCCCCAAGGTGATCCACTTGCATGAATGAATCCCTTGGTCTGGAGTTCTTCAATCATCTTGTACAATATCTCCAATTCTGACGACGCCATCCTGTGGACGCTCTCTGACACTGGTGCTGTCCCGGGGATCAAGTCGATAGTGAACTCGATCTCTCGCTCTGGCGGCATCCCTGGAAGCTCTTCCGGGAAAATATCTAGAAATTCCTCGACTATCCGGGGCAACTGCACTGCTGCTACGACCATCCGCAATACTGGAGAAGAAGGTTCAACTTTGCCTCGAGAAAAGGAAAACTCCGGCTCGCCTGGAATACTAAAAACAACTCTGTCAATATGGCAGTCTATCCTAGCATACTGGTTCCTCAACCAATCTATCCCTAAGACCACTTCATAATCAGCCATCGGGAACTCTATTAATTTAGCAGGGAATTCTCTGCCGCTAACTACAATCCGACATGAGAAAAATACTCTATATACCCCTACAAGTCCATTACCAGTAAGTATATTGAGCCTTACTGATAATGACTTGGGCTCCAGTCCTATCCGTGGCGAATCGTGCAGACATAAATGAATGCAAAATGCATTAGTTAATGCATTGAATGCTAATGCGGCCTGGTGCAAAATGCTAATGCATTAAATGCATTAGTTAATGCATTGAATGCTAATGCATTCCATGTTGCCAAGGACTTATTGCTTACAGCTAGCAATTATTTGCTAAGGCCAAGGCATGCAAACCTATGCGGCCAAAGCAAAGTAATTCATGCGGCCATGATTGGATTAAGCAGATGGCTTGCCATATGCGGCCAAGATTTGGATTAGCCTATGTGGCCAATATTATTATGGCCATGCAACCAGCTACTCTTGCATGCAATAAATTGCATTGCCAAACAAAGACTTAATGGCCAAGAAAAATGGCCATTAATTAATAATTAATTGTTGGCCAAGCAAAATAAGCATGCACAAATGCATATGCGGCTAAAGCTACTGGCCATATACGGCCAATAAATAAATTAGGCCATATGCGGCTCAGGCAAGTTGCATACAAATGCATGCAAGCTTGCAAGCAACTAAAATAAAGGGCCATACAATTAATTAATGCTCATACGGCTCAGAGCTAAAAATGCTCATGCGGCCAAAGTGCAATTAATGGCTCCCACAGAGAATATGCCCCTGGAAAATACTATGGCCTCCATGCTCCACCAAACAATGATACGAACCCAAATCCAGACTCCCGTAGGTCAAAATTGGACAAAATGACATTCTCTACATTATGGAACCATCAAATAGCAAAAATATACAGGTTTGATAGATCAAAACTTCTAAAAACCAAAAATACCACAAAGCTAGATTTACAAGAAATTAACCATTGAAATGAAAATGCTAAGTACTAAAGTGTGTTAGATACACATGAGGAAGACAATGGAATAACAAAAATGGACTTCCTCCATAAAGCAAGATGCACTTGCCTAAAGCCTTTCTCTCTCAGGTTGGTGGAGAAGTAATGGTAGGGAAGAAGAAGAAGAGTTAATGAGGAGAGAAAAATATTTGGTGGGATATAAATGAAGAGGGTGGTGGTAGGTGGGGTGGGTTCACAACAAAACCGAACCAAGCCAAACAAATCGAACCAAAACAAGATAAACCGATCGATGAAATGCCAAAATAAATCTAGCAGGGAGACATGTAATACGAGTCTAAATACGTATACGTATGCCAAAATATGTAATACAACAATGATTATTACAGCTCTACCCACCTTAAAAGAATTCCGTCCTCGAAATTTAATCAAGAGGCTAGAGATGCAAGGACAAGCTATAATAGTCAAGCAATCAAACAATTATTCATGCAAACAAGAAATCGAAGGCATGAGGCATAAGAAAGATATTATACCTTTCGAGTCAAACAGGTCGGGATATCACGATCGGATATCATCCTCACGCTTCCACGTTGACTCACCCAAGGAGTGATGACCCCAAGCAACACTGACTAACTTGATAGTCTTGTTCTTGAGTATCTTCTCTCTTTAGTCCAATATGGATACGGGCCTCTCCTCGTACGAAAGGTTGGTACCAACAACATATTTCGAATGATCCAGAATATGACTCGGATCTGGGATATATCGTCGTAGTTGGGATACATGGAACACGTCATGCACCTCACTCAGAGACGACGGAAGAGCGAGGCGATAGGACACATCTCCTACTCGCTCCAAAATATCGAACGGCCCTATATACCTAAAACTAAGCTTTTCCCGTATGTCGAAACGAATGACGCCACGGTTAGGCGAAATCCTCAAAAATACATGGTCGCCGACAGAAAACTCAAGAGGGCGCCGATGAGAATTGGCCCAATGACGCTGGTGATCTTAGGCAACTCGAAGATGATCCCTGACTCTTTTGACCACTTCAACTGTCTGGACAATCATTTTTGGGCCAAGCATCTGCCTCTCTCCAACATCATCCCAGTCTAACGGGGATCTGTACTTCCTGCCATATAGTGCCTCGAACGGTGCTATCTGGATACTGGCCTGGAAACTGTTATTGTACGAGAACTCCACCAGCTGCAGGTGATCTTTCCACGAACCTCTGAAATCGAGTGTACAAGATTGTAACATGTCTTCAAGAGTCTGGATTGTGCGTTCCGACTGAACGTCACTCTGCGGATGATAAGCTGAGCTGAATTGGAGGTGAGTTCCAAAACTCTCTTGTAGGCTACGCCAAAAGTACGATATAAATCTTGAATCTCAGTCCGAGGTGATACTGACTGGCATACCGTGCAACCTGACTATCTGCCTGAGATACATCTCTGCTAGCTGAGCCGTCGACTGACCAACTCATAATGGAAGAAAGTGAGCCACCTTCGTGAGCCTGTCAACTATAACCCAAATAGCATCTCGACCAGCTGGGGATCGAGGTAATCCAGTCACGAAATCTATGGTTACATGCTCCCACTTCCATTCGAGAATTGACAAGGGCTGAAGAAGTCCTGTTGGCCTCTGATGTTCAGATTTAACCTGTTGGTAAACCAAACATCGAGAGACAAACCGGGCTATCTTCCTCTTTATGCCATTCCACCAAAAGTGTTGATGGATATCACGGTACATCTTCGTTCTACCAGGATGAATAGAATACTGAGAACTGTGAGCCTCTGCCATGATCTCCTGTCTGATATCCCCGCTGGATACACAAAGACGCTTACCATGTCGAAGTGTACCGTCCTCGTGGATGCATAACTTCGATCTTCGTCCTTCCTCGTACTCTGCTCTGAGTCGCTGAAGCTTGGATTCTGTCAACTGCGTCATCCGGATCCTCTCGACTATAGTGGACTGAACTTGTATGGTGGCCATCAATGCCATACTGGAAGGAAGAACAACTTCTACACCCATCCTCTGAAGATCTACTAACAGCTCTGGTTGTACTGTTAGAAAATAAACTCTGGCTCTCCTGCTCAACGCATCTGCAACAACGTTGGCCTTCCCAGGATGATACTGCAAGTTGACATCATAATCCACAAGAAGCTCCAGCCATCTCCTCTGACGCATATTAAGATCCTTCTGGATGAAAACATAATTCAGACTCTTGTGGTCGGTGAAAATCTCTACCCTATCTCCGTAAAATTAGTGCCTCCACAACTTAAGTGTAAACACTACTGCTGCCAGCTCCAGGTCATGGGTTGGATAATTTCTCTCATGATCACGAAGTTGTCGTGACGCGTAAGCTATTACCTTCCCATGATACATCAAAACACATCCTAAACCTCTGTCTGAAGCATCATAGTACACTAAAAATTCTCCGGCCCCATCTGAAAGTGTGAGAATGGGTGCTGTCATCAAGCCTCGCTTCAGCTTTTCAAAAGAATCCTGGCATTCTACTGTCCAAGCAAACTGCACATCCTTGCGGGTCAACTGTCTCAATGGCGCTGAAATTCGAGCAAAGTCTGAAACAAATCTCCGACAGTAGCCGACCAATCCAAGAAAACTACGAACTTCTGTAACTGTGCTGGGCACTGGCCATGTTTCGATAGCCATAATCTTCTGGAGATTACTTCTACTCCCCCTCTGGTGATGATATGACCCAAGTATAAAATGCGATCGAGCCAGAACTCATATTTACTGAACTTGGCATACAATTGGTGCTCTCGGAGAATCTAGAGGACAACTCTGATATGCTGCTCGTGCTCCGCTTCACTCTTGCTGTAGACCAGGATATCATCTATGAACACGATCACAAACCGATCCAAATAAGGCATGAAGATACGATTCATGAGGTCCATGAATACGATCGGCGCATTGGTCGCTCCAAAGGGCATAACAAGGAACTCCCAATGCCCATATCTAGATCGAAAAGCTGTCTTCGGGATGTCCTGCTCTCTGACTCTGATCTGGTGGTATCCTGGCCGCAAATCAATCTTTAAGAATACTGCCGCTCCTCTTAGTTGATCAAACAAGTTATCTATCCTGGGGAGTGGATATCTGTTCTTGATTGTTACTGAGTTCAAGGTACGATAGTTAACACAAAATCTGGACGTACCATCCATTTTTTTCATAAGAAGCGGGGCTCCCCAAGGCGATCCATTTGCACGAATGAATCCCTTGGTTCGGAGTTCTTCAATCATCTTGTACAATATCTCCAATTCTGACGGTGCCATCCTGTAGACTCTCTCTGACACTGGTGCTGTCCCGGGGATCAAGTCGATAGTAAACTCGATCTCTCGCTCTGGCGGCATCCCTAGAAGCTCTTCCGGGAAAACATCTAGAAATTTCTCGACTATCTTGGGCAATTGTACTACTGCTACGACCATCCGCAATACTGGAGGAGAAGGTTCAACTTCGCCTCGAGAAAAGGAAAAATCCGGCTCGCCTGGAATACTAAAAACAACTCTGCCAATATGGCAGTCTATCCTAGTATACTGGTTCCTCAACCAATCCATCCCTAAGACCACTTCATAATCGACCATTGAGAACTCTATCAATCTAGCGGAGAATTCTCTACCGCTAACTACAATCCGACATGAGAAAAATACTCCATCTACCCCCACAAGTCCGTTACCAGTAAGTATATTGAGCCTTCCTGATAATGACTCGGGCTCCAGTCCTATCCGTGTCGCGAATCGTGCAGACATAAATGAATGCGATGCACCAGAATCAAATAAAGCTGAAGCTGGAAAGGAGTTGACAAGAATAGTACCTGCCACTACCTCTCCTGGTGCCAATCCTTTCTCTGTGGTCATCACCATAGCCTGACCATATCCTCGGGGTGCTGATCCCCTCTGCTGAAATCCTCGCTGTCTGCTCTGACTCAGGGCTTGGGCTTGTGCATACTGCTGGGGGTGTTGTTGCTGGAATGCCTGGGACTGAGGCGGCAAGGGCCTCGGCAACGGGTACTGCTGCTGCTGCTGGACTGGTGCTGGTCCTCTCACCGAAGGACTGAAAAGGTTGGACGATGACGAACTACCACTATTCGGGCAGGATCTAATCTTATGATCTGCTGCTCCACAAGCCAGGCACAATCTCTGCGCCTTGCGACATTCTGCTACTACATGTCCTGGCTTCCCGCAATAAGAATATCCCACTGCAGAAAGAGTGCTTCTGCTTCTGCTGCTGATGAGGGTACATCGGGGCTGAATGCTGAAATGACGTTACTGAGGCTGCTCACCTCGGAGCTCCAATAGTCAAAGCCCTAGCTACCGGGGCTGGAGCTGACGACTGATTCATCTGGACGTGAGATCTCTTTCGACCTCCGGCCCTATCCACGATCCTCTGGGAGGTATACTCATACCTCCTGGCTGCTCTCAAGACTGCATCAAAAGTCTGATGCTCAAACTGCTCCACTGCCAATAGAATCTCCAGGTAAAGCCCCTGCTAGAACCGCTGGGCTCTATCGAACTCGGTCGCTACCAAGGTGGGAGCAAACCGACTAAGCCTTAAAAACTCGGTCGTATATCCGTCGACCGTCCTGCCCATCTGCTTCAGATTGGTGAACCTGGTCTGCAGATCGTACCGAGCTACAGCATCAAAATACTGGGTCTGGAATTTCTTTCTGAATACTGCCCAGACAATAGGTGCCACTAATCCAACGGCCTGCGCCGCCCACCAGCTGCGGGCAAGATCTAATAAATGTAGGCGCACTACGACCACCTTCTCGTTCTCTGGAGTCCTGGCTGCTTCTAGAATCACCTCTGTGTCCTGAAGCCAAGCATCTGCGGCGATAGCATCTTTGCTACCATCAAAGAATGGAGGGTTCAAGCGCTTGAAGCTGTTGGCCGCACTGTTATCCAGATAACCTCATCTGGTCAAAGCATCTGTCACTGCCTGGTGCAAGGCATCTCCTTGACGATCTTGGAAGCTATCAAGGTCCTGATGAGACCCACCAAAGTGCCATCATCAGGCTCTGCAGGCTGAACTGGCTGGACTGGTGGCTCTCCTCCAATAGACACGACTCTGGAGGCTGCTTCCGAATGCTGAGTTTGATCTTCGGGTTGCTGCTGGTCCACGGGAGGTGCTCCGTCTTGCTGATCGGCCGGTCCAGGAACAATGTTACTGAAGAAGACGACATAGGGAACAATAAGGAAGGACCAAGACAGATCAACGATACAAGCATGTGATCAGGTCGAGAATCTTAGGGATTAGAAGATTCGGGCAGAGATCAAGGACGAGTGCTGATTGAGACATCTATTCAGTAAACCCTCACATATCTTGATTTACAAGACCTGTATGGGCCACCACTTAAACCATGACACGCCCCAGAACCAGAATACTGGAGACCGGGGGCAGACACAGCCAGCTACGTATATTAAAGTGCAACCCACCTCGCTATACGGTCACGGCTGTCTAGATATATGAGGGTTTAACTACAAGCCAACAGTCTCTTAGGGGCATGAACAAGCATAGTGTCTCAATCACAACAAGTAAGTAAATGATACAAGATGTAAGATCACTAAATATACAATAGTAAGGCTTCCCAAACATTACATATTCAGCTGAACATAAAGCTAGTCATTACAAAATGTCAGGACTAGCAAAAGTTTTGTCATACATGATCAACCCTAGGATCTGTCAATCATGTTACAGCCCATAGGCAGACAGGAAGTAAAGTATTCGAGCTAAACATGTGCTCGCCGGCTAAACGCCTCAAAAGAATATTTTTACAATAAAGTAGGAGAGCCAAAAATAATTCACACGTTGCCCTGGTTACGCCGGGTGGTCACCATCGGGCTGGAAAGTCGGTAGATCCTCTGGAGCTGCTCCGAAATCTGGCCATACAAAACCAGCTGGGTCAGATCCCAGAAAGAGCAAGTGCAACAAAGGAGGCTTCACTTAGGAACTAAAACCAGCAATTAGCAGCAGAGTATAAATAGATAGTAAGAACTGGAAATAAGGAAAACATATCAGGATGATATACAACGAGATAACCATATAATTATTCAGATAACCAGGTTACAACCCGTAAACCAAACAAGGACCGGGGTTGTAACCCTTCATCTGAATGGAGCTTGGTTTTTCACCATTTATCGGCAAGATAATATAAGAAAATCTAGACAGGTAACAATCTTGTACAGGATCAAGACAATACTAGACTGGTTATGCCTCATCCAACAATCACGGCCAAGCAAATAAGTACGGCTTGATACTTTAACTAACTAGGGTTATCACAGGCCTAGTTACTAGCAAGATGCAGCGAGATTATTCCACAGCCACAAGCCCTGCAGACCATCCAGGTTATCCAGGTCAAAATTAGGGGTAGACTTCATGTGGGTACATCGTCCAGGAAATGCACATATCCTTAAGTAGCTTGGAGGGTGCAACACATGACAGTGTGCTGGAAATGTGCCCTACTCGTCGGCAGGCTACAGATCCACATGCGCGTCCAGGTAACGGGATTGCCTGTAGCTGGAAAATCTCTTAATGACTATTATGTTATTCTAGTTATTAGCCTTAGTCCATTTCAGTAGGTACCCTTGACCGTAGTACTCAGGGATTTCTGTCCTAGACATGATGTAAACATTACCGGTTCAATTGTACAAACATAATTATCCACGGTGTCCAGGCCATTCAATCTTGTTATGACATGCTAGCCGTCGCTACAGCCTTCAAGATATATATCATGTCAGGTTCACTATCAGGAGTATGCCACGTCGGGCTACTATCATGTCATGTTATTTGTCAAAAGTACACCACAATGGGTCACCATCGTGTCAGAGAACATACATAAAATTAATATGGCACCAGCATACGTTTAGGAATTTAATAATTAATTGTGTATGCGGCTACCATTAATGCTAAGGCCATGCGGCCATGAATATTAAATAGTGGCCATGCGGCCAGCTTAAATATTTAAGCATGCAAGTACTTAAGCATGCAAGCAACTGGATGCTAATGCATGCAAATAAATAATGCACGCATTGCATTGGCCATATGCAGTCACAAATATTAAATAGGAGGGGAGCATATGCGGCTAAGCAGATGGCCAATGGCCTATACGGCTAGGAATTGTTCCCATGCGGACAGCGTAGGAAATGGCCATATGCGGCTCACAAGTGCTAAGGCCAGCAAAGCTTATTGGCCTATGAGGCTCACAATTACTTCATGCGGCCAAGCATGCTGATGCCATGCATGCAAATAAATGATGCATTAAATGCTAATGCTATGCATGCAAATAAATAATGCATACGTGAATGCATTAAATGCATTAGTTAATGCATTGAATGCTAATGCTGCCTGGTACAAAATGCTAGTGCATTCCATGCGGCCAAGGACTTATTGCATGCAGCTAGCAATTATTTGCTAAGGCCAAGGCATGCAAACCTATGCGGCCAATGCAAAGTAATTCATGCGGCCATGATTGGATTAAGCAGATGGCTTGCCATATGCGGCCAAGAATTGGATTAGCCTATGTGGCCAATATTATTATGGCCATGCGGCCAGCTACTGTTGCATGCAATAAATTGCATTACCAAGCAAAGACTTAATGGCCAAGCAAAATGGCCATTAATTAATAATTAATTGTTGGCCAAGCAAAATAAGCATGCACAAATGCATATACGGCTAAAGCTACTGGCCATATACGGTCAATAAATAAAATGAGGCCATATGCGGCTCAGACAAGTTGCATGCAAATGCATGCAAGCTTGCAAACAACTAAAATAAAGGGCCATGCAATTAATTAATGCTCATGCGGCTCAGAGCTAAAAATGCTCATGCGGCCAAAGTACAATTAGTGGCTCCCACAGAGAACATGTTCCTAGAAAATACCATGGCCTCCATGCTCCACCAAATAACGATAGGAACCCAAATCCAGACTTCCGTAGGTCAAATTTAGACAAAATGGCATTCTCTACATCATGGAACCATCAAATAGCAAAAGTATGCAGGTTTAATAGATCAAAACTCCTAAAAACCGAAAATACCACAATGCTAGATTTACAAGAAATTAACCATAGAAATAAAAAATGCTAAGTACTAAAGTGGGTTAGATACACATGAGGAAGACAATAAAATAATAAAAATGGGCTTCCTCCATGAAGCAAGATGCACTTGCCTAAAGCCTTTCTCTCTCAGGTTAGTGGAGAAGTAATGGTAGGGAAGAAGAAGAGTTAATGAGGAGAGAGAAATATTTGGTGGGATATAAATGAAGAGAGTGGTGGTTGGTGGGTGGGTTCACCATAAAACCGAACCAAGCCAAACAAACTGAACCGAACCAAGATAAACCAATCGATAAAATGCCAAAATAAATCAAGCAGGAAGACATACAATAAGAGTCTAAATACATACACATATGCCAAAGTATGTAATACGAACAATGGTCATTACAAAGCTTGTTTCGTTGCATCTGCCAAATTATTCTCGACAATGGGCAAAAAAAGTAAATATGCCCGATTGTCTCAACTTATTGATTACAAAGTATGCATGAGAGGTCCATGACTTGCACTCTGAACCTTTGTAACATGTCCTTGGTTAGCAGTCTTCTTTGTAGCAATTTATACATACAAGTTTACACTTTCTGTGGAATCCCTTTCCTCTCTACTACATCTGTATATACCGTTTTTTACGTGCGGTTCTAAACCTGTCGTAAACTTCCCCTATGACGAAGGTGGACTCCATGATATCCGTCCAAGCCTATCAGTCATGTTTTCTTTTAGCGTCTATTCGTGCTTCCCTAATAGTCGTGCCTGCTTGCCATGCCTAGCGGTGCCCTTCGGGGCGCCACTCCCCATGTCCCATTTTATGCTGCATACTCGCTCTCCTTTGTGTGCTTCTTGGTTCATGTGTTTTCATATAATTTATAGCAGCATCTTCTGTCCTATCCAAGGATATAGCCAGAGGTCCATTTTTCTTACATGGACGAAGATACGAGCGATATGAGGTTGTATGTCCTTCTTGAGTTGAATAATATTTTTAAAAGTACCTGACTCATTATTGGAGGACCTGTATTTCCAGAAGTTGTGCCTGCGAAGGTATCTACTTCTAATCTACTATGCCCATAAGGAGTTACTTTGCAGAAATCTACATGCTATCTTCCGCATATTGTCAAGTGATTGCAGACCCACACCTCATTCATCTGTTGGTCGGCATAGCTTATACCAAGAGATAGCATACAGTCCTCCCCCCGCCATACGAAGTCTGCACATTATCTTTCGACTCGGTGTATCGTGCCTTTTGGTAGCAGAATAGCCTGCAACCAAAAGTTCATGATAGATAAGATGATTGATCTTACCAATTCGATTCTGCGTCTGAAGGATAAACACTGTGCTTGCCAACCCTCAATGCATTTTTGCACGTATTCTACCAAATTACGAAAATCTTTATCTCATGCGTAATTCACTGTTAGAAGAATGCCCAGGTATTTGACAGGCAGATCTGCTTGGCCAACTCCCAATGTGAGTGTGCTTTTTATTTGTTTGGGCATGAGCTATTGAAGCAGACCCGACTCTTGTCTTTGTTTAATTGTAGTCCGGTAAGGGCTCTGAATTTTTCTATGATGTCTGTCACTATCCGTAGGCCCTCATGGTTCGGCACCAGGAACACCAACAAGTCGTCTGCATATATCAAGTGACTGATGTGTGATCGTACTGTGTGATCGCTAAAGGAAGTGCAAAATTTTTTGTTGAATTTTGAAACCTCAAAGTTGAAACTTCTTGATGCCGCAAGTAGACGCTCGGGTACCTCCGGTTTGACTTCAATTAGTATGACCGCAGGCTTGGTTATGGCATGTGTTATCGCAGAGTTATTGTTGGTCACAACTATCTGAACGATCTGCTGAAAAGTATCAAACTGCTTCTGTTGTAACTTGAATTGTGCGTCGAATCGGGCCTCAAACTGAGTATGCCGTGCCTCAGCCTGTCTCTGCTAGTTTTCAACGTGCTGAAGATGTTATTCATTTAGACGTTGATTGGCCTCGTCCTGTCGTTCTTGTGCCTCAAGCATGCGTAGCATCCGTTCTATGGGAGCATCCGAGGGTTCAGGTTTCGAACTACTAGAGCTGTTCGAGGCACTCTCCTCATTCACGGCTGCAGCTTCTCCCACTTCTGAAATATGAAGGCAACTCACTTTAGTCTCAAAAAATATTACGGACACATTGTATGGAACAACTCATCTCATCGACATGGAATCAATGGTACAAGACTCAAAAGGAAGGCCAAAGGATGTAAAACTGTGCTCTGATACCATTATGTCACGTCTCAATTCCATAGAATCGATAGTCGTTCTCCGAGCGTGATGTCGTGCGAACCTAATTTGCGATCGCACAAGGCATAGTCATAAGGTTATCCGAAATACAACCGCTAGAGAGTATGCAGAGTAAATTGAACACATTGTATAGAAGAAACTTGAACTTTATTTATAATGAACATCATTTTACAGACTCAATAGAAAGGGTGCCACGCGGGCTTAATAGCTGTTCCATACATTATACCCTTTATACAATCAAAATCATGCAAACACCTTGTATATAGGAAAGCTGAGACACCATTACTTGGTGCAGTTATAGGGTCTTCAAAAGAGATTTCTTTAAGTCTTCACACGCACGGACAAAGCTTCAAAACACACGAAAGATGCCTTCATTCAGGTGGCACGCTCTTCCTGATTTATAGGACCTGTGGAGAGCGATGATCAGTACATTATACGTGTACTGGCGAATGGCAAATAATTTCTATGCTCTTATTTGCTTCAAGAATTTAGATGAATCATGCAAGATATTAAGTGATCTTTCTAGCCATCCTAGTTAGTTTCATGCAAACAGTTTGACAAAACATAATAAGATAAATTTTGTTAGAACTTACCCAGAACGTGCCATGTAACATAAAGCTTACCATCATTCTTTCTGTCAGTTTGTCAATAATGGATATAAAGTGTGTGATGTAGAGGTCATTGGCATTAACTAGCCATCTTGGACATAGCCTGGTTAGACGGGATCCTTTCAATGCAAGTAGCAAACTCCGTTGTAAGTTCCTGAATTACCCGTTGCTTAAACCTAGCTCAACTATACCTTGTTCCCCCTAGGCCGAAGCGGCCCCGTAGCCCCAGGTTACCGTTCGAGGAAACATTGCCCTTATGCACAAGTTGTCCATGACCGTGCTAAGTTAACATGTTATTCAAGACACGTTTTACGATATTGTTACGACATTCATTTAATTGATTCAATTCTTCTTAGCACAGTTCTACATAACATAGATTTAACGGGCATATACAGTTATATGATACGCAGTTCTATAGCCCGTGTATGTGAGATGTCATGTAACAGTTTATTTGGTATTGATAATTTTACTGAGAAAGAGGGTCGAGACGAGAAGGGTCAGCCACTCACCTTAGTATTTACTTAAGGTGAAAAACTGGTTGGCTGTGCTAGACGTTGCCTATGCGATCACCTGAAATCGTACAAGCAACTGATTAGAATACTGTGTTATTTAATAAAATTTAATACAAATGTGAAGTTCGAAATGCAAGCCATGAAACCATCGAAAAAATTCACGAAAATGCATTCAAAAAACCAAAGCCAAAGAAGCAATTTGTGGCATAAAAAGCAGAGCAACGAGAGGTCACTTTCGACTCAGTCGTAGAGTCTATCCTCGAGGCACAACCCGCTGAACATGGGACTTGGTTCCGAAGAAGTCACTCCATAATGAGGAATGAATCTTAATTTAACCGTTCCCGTTCGACCGATTCGATCGATCTTGACCTATCGGTACCGACCGAATTGATAGCGATAATGTTCCTTTCTCGTGCACCCCATGGACAGAGAATAGGGCATGATGTAGGGATGGGGTACTACACCGCATATAAAAAATCTCTATTTACACAGTCATATGCTTTGCGGAGGTCCTGTTTGAGACAGGCTTTCCTCCCTCTAGGTTTGTTGAATTCCCTGACGAACTCATGAGCTAAGAGCAAGTCTTTCAATATTGATCGATATTTAACGAACGCTGCTTGATTTCTAGAGATAAGTTCTAACATCAGCTCCTTTATTCGCAGATACATTACCTCTGTAATTATTTTATAGATGTAGTTGCAGTATGCTATAGGGCAAAAATCTGAGAGATCCATCGCCCGTTCCTTATTAGGGATCAATATGAGAAAGGTATGGTTGAGTTCTTTCAGCAGACATCCTCGGGCGAAGAACTCGCTGGCCACCTCCATAACAGATCCTTTTAGCTCCGCCGAATACAGTTTATAAAATTTGCTCCCAAACCCATCAGGGCCTAGAGTTTTGTCTGGGTCGGCGTTTCGGACTATGGCTTTCATTTCCTCCATACGCAACTGTGCCAGTTGGTGGTTGTTGCTTTCTTGGGTAACTAGTCTTTTGCTAACATTGCTCGGAATATATATATAGTCAATTCTTTCGGTACTTTCGTGACCGCCGCGGCAGAAACCAGCAATCTGACTAAAGCTCACTACGCCAAGATATGTGTGGAGCTCGACCTCACCTCAGAGCCCCCAAGCCACATACTCATTAAACTTGGCGACCGGACCCACACCCAGTAAATGATCTACGACAATCACATCATCTTCTGCACTCACTGCCATTTACGCGGTCACTTATCCAAGCATTGCCTCCGTCTCCACCCTGAGATCAGGAAGAAGAAACCTGAGAGGAAAAAACCCCATCCTAAAGAGATCCGGCATCATAAATCCACCCAACCACCCATGATGCCCCTACCGAACTCCCACACCAGATTCAACTCCAGCGAAGGGAAGTCCGACAGAGACGACTCATCGGAGAAAGCCGTGATCCCCTACCACCCACCTGCCCTTCCTCTGTCCAATCAGTTCGACGCCGTAGTGGTAGAAGCCATCGAATCCCCCAATGAGATGGCGCTCCTTGAAGATCTCGTCCTGGCCCCAGGCTCAAACCGGAAGGATCTCAGCAACCCATCCATTGAAGACGCCACCGACCACCACATCGCCACCGACCACCATACTGCGCTCGACAACTCCGCCGTAGACACTCAAGCTATTCTAGGGCCAGAGCAGGCTAGTAGAGGCCTTCAGGTCATCGCCGCAGGATTCCCTCTCTAGACAGAAAGCGACCAGATTGAAATCACCAACGTCTTCCTCCTCATCCCGCCGGAGCTAACCGATCTCGACTCGGCCGAAGAAATAATTGTCCACCCAAAAGGCCACAAGAATCCCAGTACATCTTCCAAAAAGGCAGGGGTTGCATTCTCCACCACCACTAAATCAGACAAGAAAGTGACCGCAAAGTCTCCATCCATGCACACTAGGTCTGTTGCTAAGCGGTCCAACCAACCCCATCCAAACCTCCATTAATGCTGAGCATTCTCTCTTGGAATGTCCGTGGTCTGGCGAATAAACCTACTATGAAGAGAATTACCAGCCTTAAGAAAACTCACAAGATCGACATCTTGAATATCCTCGAACCCAAAATCCCTTACAGGAAAATCAAATCCATCCAACTTCAGTTTGGCTTTCAGTCGGCCATAGCAGGAAGACACGACATATGGATCCTCTGCTCCAAGGCCATTCAAATCGGACTCATCCACGACTCCAGCCAAGCCCTTTTCTGCTGGATGAAACACCTTTTGATCCCTAACCGTGCTATCCTTTCTGCGGTTCACGGCAACTGCAACATCGCGGACCGCAGACAACTCTGGAACGACCTCCTGAACATCAACAACCACAACCATAACCTCCCTTGGCTTTGCATCGGGGATTTTAATGCGGTCACCTGTAGAGATGAGAAACTTGGAGGCCGCCCTCCCCCTCTCACTGCCATACAAGACTTCAACGATTTCATATTCAACTCTCATCTCACTTCTCTCCCATTCACTGGCAACGCATTCACCTGGTACAACATGCAGGAAGGCGATCGGCGGTAATACTCCTGCCTCGACAGGGCTTTATCCAACGCCCACTGGCTAGGTATGGGGACTACCTCCAAGCTCTCTCACCTCAATGCTACAGAATCTAACCACGCCCCCTGCTAGTTGAAATCGCTAGAACCTCCAACCAGCCCAGGAAAAGCTTCTGTTTCCTGGACCTTTGGACCGAGCACCCCCAATTTCAGGGAGTGGTCCAGGAAGCCTGGAACATCATGGATTCCCTCGATCCCCTCAAACGGGTGGCAGACAGACTACAAGCCACGAGGAAAGCTCTAGCAGTCTGGAGCAAGCAAGCTTATGGCGATATCATACAAGCCATAGTAAGGCTGAGGATGACGTTACTCGCGCTGAAGCCAGGTACATGACCGATTGTTCGTCTGATACCAGGAAAGCTCTGAATCTCACCAAAGCCATCCTCAAATTCAAGCTGAAAATTGAGACTGATTTTTGAAAACAGAAAGCCAGGATCAAATGGGACAGCGAAGGGGACAACTCGAGATTCTTCCACGCATGCGTTAATGGGCGCAGATAAAAACTCACCCTCTACCAAATTACCGTTGGCGACGGTACCAACATCAGCGATCCCTAGGGTATCCAACTGGCGGCTGCTGAGTTATACTCCAGACTTTTCTCCAAGGAAACGGTCACCAAAGACAACACCTTCCTAGACAAGGTTTTCCATCTCATTAGCGACACAGACAATACCCGGCTCGAACAGCCCCTCTCCGAGGACGAAGTCAAAGCTGCCGTCTAGGCCCTCGACGAACACAGTGCGCCCGGGCCAGACGGATTTTTTGGAACATTTTTCCGTAAGTGCTGGGATATTATCAAGGGGACATCCACAGTACGGCCTCCGCCTTCCTCCAGGGAGCCACATATCCTTGGTCCATCTCGAGCACCAACCTAATCCTCATCCCGAAGAAAGATAACCCAGAGACATTCCATAACTTTTGCCTAATTAGTCTCTGCACCTTCACCAACAAGATCATATCCAAGATCATCGCCACCCGCATGGCAGGCCTTCTCCCCAAGATCATCTCGGAAGACCAAAGCGGCTTCATTCGGGAGAGAAATATCCAAGATAACATCATGCTGGCCCAAGAGTTAGTCACCTGCATGAAGCTCCTAGCAAGAGGGGGCAACATTGCCATCAAATTGGACATAGAAAAAACCTACGACAGACTGGATTGGCAATTCATGATCTGGATCTTTAGAGCCTTCGAATTCTCCGAAACTTGGACCAACATCGTGTGGAGATCGATTAGCAACTCGTGGTTCTCCACGGTTATTAACGGTTATGCGAACGGATTCTTCAAATCTAGTCATGGGGTTAGGCAAGGTGATCCCCTATCCTCTACCATCTTCATCATCACGGCGGACACTTTGAGCAGAAACCTTAATAAGATGCCGAGCACCCCCAACTTCCAGTATTACCATACCGCCAGCGATTGTCCGATCATCACCTACCGAGCCTTCGCTGACGACATCCTCATATTCTCTTCCGGAGACACCGGATCTGTGGATGTCGTCCATAACACGCTTCAGAGATACGAAAGGTACTCTGGGCAGAAGATCAATCGAGATAAAAGTGTAATCTACACCCACCACAACCTCAAGAGAGAGCAAGCGGCCAGCATCTCTACCACCACCTCATTCCCCGTCTAGCACCCTCCATTTTAATACCTGGGGTGTCCCCTAGTCGACGACAGATCTAACGCCAGGATCTTCGAAAACCTGTTCACCCGTATCAGGAAGAAGATCGAAGGCTGGCACAACGCCACACTTTTCTCCAGAGACAAGATCATCCTCATCAAATACGTCCTCACTTCCATTCCCATCTACACCCGGGCAGCATGCTCCCCTTCCAAGAAAGTTCTATCCTACATCGAGAGTATCTTCAGCAACTTTTTTGGGGTCACAGTGGCGGTCACGACAAGCACCATTAGGCTAGCTGGGATACTATGGCTCGTACTACAGAAGAGGGGGGGGGTCTGGGATTTACTAAACTTTTCCATATTATTAACGCTCTCGATGAGATTATGGTAGAGGCTCCGCACGAGTAAGAACTTATGGTCCAGGTTCACGATAGCCAGATACTACAAACACATCCACCCATCGACGGCCATCACGAACAACAGATCCTTAGCAGCCTTGCGTCGTATCCTCACCGGATGGTCCCTTGTCGAACCAACCATTCATCTTAAGGTGGGCTTCGGCGAAGCTTCACCATTTCTGGAACGCTGGGTGGGAGATATCTTGCTGCCCAATATTTCAGCCGTGCCCAGGAACAGTACTATCAAGGACTTATGAGACCTTCCTAAGAACACCTGGAATTGGACCAAAGTTCGGGTGTGGGCTGGGTCCGAGGCGGTCGATCACATTCGTCGTAGCAGAGTAAAGATCGAAGCCGAAGCTGATAAGCTTGAGTGGTCGCTCGATATTAACGGTGCTTTCTCGGTTAAATCGACAAGAAGAGTGATCATCGACAATGCGGCCCCATCTCCTACTATCGTATCCTTCTGGCAGACCTGCATCCCCAAGAAGTGGTCATTCATTATCTGGAGAGCCCTTCACAACATTCTCCCTACAGACGACACACTCAATACTATTAGGTTCAGCCTTGCTTCCACATGTAATTGCTGCACGGATCGTCAATCAGAAACCCTCAACCACATCCTCAGTCAAGGGAAACTATCGTTCAAGGCCTGGAGAGCTCTCTCCCAGCGTTGTCGGTTGCCTCACGGGGGCGAACACTTTCACCACCTCATGGCTAACTGGGCATCGACGACTCATGGCCACCAGATCACTGCTGCAGCAGCCACGTGGGTCATCTGGAAGAATCAGAACAAGGCTAGATATGAAGGACACCAGTACAATACGGACCAATGATGCGGAAGACCATTCGTCAGTACCGCAAACGGAGAGCCCTCAGCAATCATGGCCAGACGATTTTCTAGAACGCTCTACTCTCCTCGGATTACCCGAGTTGACTCTTTCTTTCCTTATTTTCCTCTTCTTTTGTCAGTATACGTGTATAGGCTTCGACATTTTGCGTCTCATGGTATACTTGTAAAAGTTTGGCCTTTCGGCCTTCATGAATATATATATATATATATATATATATATATATATATATATATATATATATATATATATATATATATAAAATATATATTGAAGAAAGGGTTCATTTATTGCTAAATAATCAGTTACAGCTGCTTATTACATAACTTTGACTACTTTCTTACGGCCTTGTGTTAGGCACCCATGATATTGGCATCTCTCTCGATATTATTTATAATTCCTTGCATAGCCAATATGGCACCTACGAAAATTCGTCTATTCACTACCAAAATACACTCATTTAGCGACGGATTATTAGCGACGAACTTATTCCGTCGGTATTAGCGACAGTTTCGTGGCCGCTCAGCGACTGCTTACCGACTACAATCCTTTGTCATTTTTATTTTAATTTTAGGGGGAGGAAAGGTCGCACATCCGTCGCTAGAGTGTCGGTGTTTAGCGACGGAGTTTTAGTCGTCGCTACACAGTCGATTATTTTGGCGGGAATTGTGTAGAAAATTGGCGGGTCATATTTTTGACGCCTTAGCGACGGATGTGCAGTCGACACTTATCCAAAAAGGCGACCGATTGGCGACGGTGTTTTACCAGTCGCTCGTCCGTCGCTAAATAAATGTTCCAGACTTTAAATGGAACGGCGGAGGGAACTTTTTGCATTTCCCCCAAATTCACTCTCTCTCCTCTCTCTCTCTCTCTCTCGCCGGTGTCGGCTTCGGTGATCGGCGTCGGTGTCGTCGTCGGCGTCGGCGTCGGCATCCTCTCCTCTCTCTCTCCCGAAGGTAACCCCCCCTCTCTCTCTCTCTCGATCTCTCTCTTTCTCTCTCTCTCTCTCTCTCGGTTATGGGGTCTATCCATCGCGATTGGGGCTGGGCCGTCCGTGGCTTGGCGGCTGGCTTGGGTCGGGGGCTGGGCGGTGGGCTTGGGGCGGAGGCGTCGGGGTCTGGGAGGTGGGCTTGGGGTTGGGGCGTCGGGGGCTGGGCGGGGGCGTTGGGGTCTGGGAGGCTGGCTTGGGGTTGGGGCGTCGGGGGCTGGGCGGCTGGCTTGGGTCGGGGTCTGGGCGGTGGGCTTGGGGCGGGGGCGTCGGGGTGTAGGAGGCGGGTGGGCTTGGGGCGGCGGGCTGGGCGGTGGGCTTGGGGTAGGGGCGTCGGGGGCTGGGCGGCTGGCTTGGATCGGGGGCTGGGCGGCTGGCTTGGGGCGGGGGCGTCGGGGGCTGGGCGGCTGGCTTGGGGCGGGGGCGTCGGGGGCTGGGCGGCTGGCTTGGGTCGGGGGCTGGGCGGCTGGCTTGGGGCGGCGGCGTCGGGGGCTGGGCGGCTGGCTTAGGTTGGGGGCTGGACGGCTGGCTTGGGGCGGCGGCGTCAAGGGCTGGGCGGCTGGCTTGGGACGGGTGCGTCGGGGCTATTTGCAACCGACGCACACCCATAAGCACTCTTCATATATATATGCAACCGAACTACTGGGCGGCGGGCTTGGGGCGGCGGGCTTTGGTCGGGGGCGGCGGGTGGCTTTGCTTCTCAAATTCATCTGAGTTTATATATTGGCTAAATAATGTGTTATCCATATTGGGTGTTCCATTAGTTTGGTGGTGTTTGGATTAGTAAATGTGAATATATATGGGGTTTGGATTCATAGTGTATATGTTCACTGTCTCAAGGACAGTGCGAGTTCTATCAGTTGTGTGCTTCTGTATAGATGTATATATCTATACATCTAGCTGTGATATACATATGTGTATGTGACAATCTCAGTTAGCGACGGACTAGTTACCGGTTAGCGACGGATATTTCTAGCTCCATTAATTGCATTAATCTACGGTACGACATGGTGACGGATATTCCCTGCAGCCATTCGACTGGCGAGGCAGAAACTATGATGCCGTAGATAAAGTTGCCTGTCCTCCGACCCTCATCCCTCGGCAATGATGATACGACGACCTATCACTATATCTTATATAGTAGTAGATGATGTCTTAGTATTACATTAGTGAGTTCATCTTGATTCTGTTACGTACGTCCTTCAGATACTAGACACGATAAGGTTAACATATACTACATGATATGTATACAGAATATAGATGATTCACACTAATGTATGCTAGAATGAATCTTGGGTTGGGTTCTGAGCCATCCGTTCTCACACTTAAAACACATAGGGATTAGAAGTGTGAGAGCGCCAGAGAGAGTGAGAGCGCCGGAGGGGGGGGATGAGGAGAGAGTAAAATGGTACGACATGGTGAAGTAGTACTGTATTTTGGCTCCAGTTCCAGCTCCATTTGATCTACGGTACGACATGGTGATCAGGACATAGTACCTGCAGCCACTCGACTGGCGAGGCAGAAACTATGTAGCCGTAGATAAAGTTGACTGTCTTCCGACCCTCATCCCTCGGCAATGATGATACGACAACCTATCACTATATCTTATATAGTAGTAGATGATGTCTTAGTATTACATTATGTGAGTTCATCTTGATTCTGTTACGTACGTCTTTCAGATACTAGATACGATAAGAACATATACTACACCATATGTACAGAACATAGATGATTCACACTAATGTATGCTTGAATGAATCTTGGGTTGTCTTCTGAGCCATCCGTTCTCACACTTGGCAAAAAATTGAATTTTTTATACTTTATCGGCTTTCGAAAATGTACTCAAATTACATGATGGTTCCTTTAGTTAGCTTGCTTCTGTTACAATTATATTATTTGTGACTATCGATCTTACCAGATGGCACCCATGACCCGAGGAGCGGCACGTCGTTTGAGGAAAACAGTGAATGCTGAGATGGCTCCTCCTACAGTTAAGGAGGAAGTGGCACCGGTTGCTAGTGAGACCGGGAGTTCTATTCATCCAGCACCGGTAGCTAGTGAGACCGAGAGGACTCTTCATGCAGTCCTTGCAAGGGACGACAGCTCTCCTCGCGCCAAAAATCTCGCTTTTTCGAGGTGGTTGCGTGAACGTATCACTGAGCATTTGCGTGAGCAGCGTGGTTCTCATTAGCTATTAGTACTTATTTGTATTGGACTATTTGTATTGGGTTATTTTTGTATTAGACTATTTGTATTGGACTACATATTGAGTTATTTTTGTATTAGACTATTTGTACTGTCCTCCGACCCTCATCCCTCGGTAATGATGATACGACAACCAACAAGAGAGAATACTAGATCCATCTCAGTATGACGTATACTCTGATAGATCACAATTACAAGAATGATATCAGTAGTGGGATTGAGTGCTGGAGGAGATATTATCAGAGAATACGTCCTACTCAGATGGGTCTCCCACCGTTACTAATTTTTTCTGACAGCATAGTAGATGTGCTCCATCAACAGATTCTTGCTCCGAGCTAAAACTTTGTCCCGGAGCTCAAGTGGACATCCTTCGTGTAGAGCTCGAGTGAGAGGTTCCTGACAGCATGGTGGTCTCATTTGTCAAAGTATACGTGCTCATCCCACATTGGTTGTGGGACGAGCACGGATACTTTGACAAAGGAGACCACCATGCTGTCAGGAACCTCTCACTCGAGCTCTACACGAAGGATGTCCACTTGAGCTCCGGGGCAAAGTTTTGGCTTGGAGTCAGATTCTGTTGACGGAGCACATCCACCATGCTGTCAGAAAAAAATAGTAACGGTGAGAGACCCATCTGAGTAGGACGTATACTCTGATAGTATCCCCTCCAGCACTCAATCCCACTACTGATATCATTCTTGTAAAGGTGATCTCTCAGAGTATACGTCCTACTCAGATGGATCTCTCAGAGTATCCTCTCCGGTTGGTTGTGTTCTGAGCCATCTCACAGAGGGTCCTATTTTGAATTCTATATTTTGTATTTTGGTTTCTGTATTTTGTATTTTGGTTTCTGTATTTTGGCTCCAGCTCCATTTGCATTAATCTACGGTATGACATGGTGATCAGGACATAGTCCCTGCAGCCATTCGTATGTGCATATTTGGTCTATGTGATTCTTGGATAATTGGTGTGCATTATATATTGGTTTGGTTTATGCATATTTTTGTGAACATGAAAAGTGTTGCACCATATGTACAGAACATAGATGATTCACACTAATGGTGATCAGGACATAGTCCCCTGCAGCCATTCGACTGACGAGGCAAAAACTATGCAAGTAGCCTTAGATAAAGTTGACTATCCTCCGACCCTCATCCCTCGGCAATGATGATACGACAACCTATCACTATATCTTATATAGTAGTAGATGATGTCTTAGTATTACATTAGTGAGTTCATCTTGATTCTGTTACGTCCTTCAGATACTAGATACGATAAGAACATATACTACACCATATGTACAGAACATAGATGATTCACACTATTGTATGCTAGAATGAATCTTGGCTTTTTTTCTGAGCCGTCCGTTCTGATCAAGCATCTTCCTTCTCCTCTCCTCCACCATGGCTCTGAACAAATCTGCTCCTCCCTCTATTTCCCTTCTTCTTATTTGACTCTCTCAGCAACATATGACATCCACCTCAAGTGTAGAGTCGGGGGAGAAGAAGTGGACAGGAAGAGGAGGGGAAGCAGCACAGCCGGCGACATGACCCGGAGGAAGTACAGAGGTTTTCTTCAACAGCCGTAGGAGAACTATAAGGATATATCTTTTTAGCGACATGTCATCTTGTCAAAGACCCTTCATGTGAATATCATGTTACCGCGGTGTCGGAAGACTAACATGTCATAAGTTTTTAAGCCATGTGATATAATCTTCCCAACTCTTTCCTCCTCTGTAGTAATCTTGCATTATTACATAGCAGGAAAGAGTTTTGAGGATTATGTCAAAACACACGGCTTAGAATCTCGCTTGACATGTTAGTCTTCCGATACCGCGGTAATATGATTGTCACATTAAGGGTCTTTGACAATGTGATATGTCGCTAAAAAGATATATCCTTATAGTTCTCCTACGGCTGTTGAAGAAAACCTCTGTACTTCCTCTGGGTCATGCCGCCGGCTGTGCTGCTTTCCCCTCCTCTTTCTGCCCACTTTTTCTCTCCCGACTCTACACTTGAGCTGGATGTCATATGTTGCTGAGAGAGTCAAATAAGAAGAAGGGAAGTAGAGGGAGGAGCAGATTTGTTCAGAGCCATGGTGGAGGAGAGGAGAAGTAAGATGCTTGATCAGAACGGATGACTCAGAATACAAGCCAAGATTCATTCTAGCATACATTAGTGTGAATCATCTATGTTCTGTACATATGGTGTAGTATATGTTCTTATCGTATCTAGTATCTGAAGGACGTAACAGAATCAAGATGAACTCACTAATGTATGCTAGAATGAATCTCGGGTTGTGTTCTGAGCCATTCGTTCCGATACTTGGCAATTAAGCCGTTCGACTGGCGAGGCAGAAACTATAAGGCTACTTGCACGTTCTTCCAACTTTAAATTACAAGATTACTATATTAGGTTAAATAAATCACTAACCTCATCACGGTGAGTCTTGGTGTAGCACTCAAATGTGGGGAACCTGTAATCTATGTGAGTTCATCTTGATTCTGTTACATCTTTCAGATACTAGATACGATAAGAACATATACTACACTATATGTACAGAACGTAGATGATTCACACTAATGTATGCTAGAATGAATTTTGGGTTGTGTTCTGAGCCATTCGTTTCCATACTTGGCAATTAAGCATGTGAAATAGAACTGATTATGTTTAGTTTGTCTTACGATACAGATTTTTACATCCAAATTGAAATGGATCGTTACTTCGTTGATCGTACATGGGTGTACTATAGCGGATCAACCTCCTGGACCGTAGGTACTTATAAGTATTGACCGTATCGGATTAGTATCGATCTATCGTTTTGGTATGGGCCGTATCGGTTGGTATTGGTCTTAGCGAATTGGTATCGTCCTATCCGATATGTATCGGCCGTATAGCTAGGATTCATATCAGCCTTATCGATTTGGTATCTGTCATATCCGATAGGTATCGGCCGTGTTGGATTATTATATACCATTTCGGATTAGTTTCGTAGAAGGTTTAGTAACAACTGTACTTGGATTTCTCTCTTCTAGAGCTAGATTACCATTGCAAGAGAGTCACGAGAGCGTAAATGGCCAGTTACAGAACATACATACTTCCTTTTCAATCTTGCTTTTCCTGATAGAAAAGGAAGTATGTATGTTACTGTAACTGGCCAATCACGATCTGGTGATTCTCTTGCAATGGTATTCTAGCTCGAGAAGAGAGAAATCTAAGTACAGTTGTTACTAAACCTTCCATGAAACTAATCCGAAATGGTATATAATAATCCAATACGGCCGATACATATCGGATATGACCGATACCAAATCGATAAGGCCAATATGAATCCTAGCTATACGGCCGATACATGTACATATCGGATATAGGACGATACCAATTTGTTAAGGCCAATACCAATATGATACGTCCTATACCAATCCGATAGACCGATACAGGCTTGATACACTAGATACTAAGTACATCTGGCCTATACCAGCGGATCCACAAATTACTGTACGATAGGCCCAACGACTCTAGTTACATCTGGTTATTGGTGAGTACATGATTACATAGTAATTCTGTTAGTCTTGTGATACAGATTTTTACTCATGCTACCAACGTCATAACTTTTCCAGTGATGCTCCCTCTAATGATGATGAACGCAAAAAACCAACATCACAACTTTTATAACTTGAGTAAATTTCTTTACCCTATATGAAAATTTCTGTTGTCAAAAAGATGGCTCCTAGGACTCGTCGAGGTGGTGCTGCTAGTCGAGGAAGGGGTCGAGGCAAGAAACCCTTGGAGGTCGACATGGAGGAAGTCTCCGTCGTCAAACAAGAGCCGGTGACTGTTAAGGAAAAGGTGTTACCAAAGGTCGAGGTCAAGGAAGAACCGATGACCATCAGGGAAGAGATTGCTCCCAAGTTTGAAGCTAAGGAGGAGCCACCGTCAGAGAGTAGTAGCATCGGGACCGACCCTCCTGTCCCTACAGAAGACCTCAACCAGATTGAGCCTTCGTATGCAAAGTGGCTGATAGAATGGTACATGCCTCAACGCAACTATCATCCCTGGCTGTGAGAATTCATCGTCTGACTTGTGGTCATTGTTGAGGCAAAAGGCGATTTTCCTATGTGTTTTGGAATATTTGTGAAAATTTTGGAATATTTGTGTTATGATCGGTCGCCAGGATTGGATATTAGGTTACTGTAACTGGCCAACTCTTTCCTATGTATTTTGGAATATTTGTGAAAAATTTAGAATATTTGTGCAATGATCGGATTATAACGATGGATATTAGGTTACTCTTCCGGATAATTGATGTCTATTTTATATTAATTTGGTTTGGTCTATATGATTCTTGGATAATTGGTGTGCATTAAATTCGTATGTGCACTACTTGGTCTATGTGATTCTTGGATAATGTGACTGCATTATATATTTGGTCTGTGTGATTGTTGGATAATTGGTGTGCATTATATATTGGTTTGGTTTATGCATATATTTGTGAACAGGGAAAGTGCTGCAATTTTTTTCCCAAAAAACCCAGTTAGCGACGGACTAGTGACCGTGTAGCGACGGATACTCCCAGTTTCCGACGGGTTGTCGACGGGTAATCCGTCGCTATCTGGAGTTTTTAAAATGTTTCCAGGCAGCGATGGGTTATCGACGGATTATCCGTCGGTAACGTTCTGGTGGTATAAGCTTCGACGGACTAGCGACGGAAAGGCCGTCGCCAGGGCGACTGGTAGACAGCCGCTAATCAGTCGCTCTAAATAGTGACGGCGTAGCGACGGCAAATCCGTCGACATGGTTCTGGAAATGTATGACAATTTCAGAACCATGACGACGAATAATCAGTCAGAACTCCGTCGCTGTGGCGTCGTCGTAGCGACGGGTTAGCGACTACGATTCTGTCGCCATGGTGCTGGAAATGCCAAGATAGTCCGCCAGGAATCCATCGAAAAGCGGTCGTTAATTACCGACGCCTTGCGACGCATTAGCGACGAAATAATACAATCTGATACGCTGTTACGACGGGTTACCGACGAAAATGTACGTTGCTATAGCCTACACAGTTCAGTACTTAAAAGCTGAAGTGGACGACAGTCCGTCGGACATCCGTCGCTAAGGCTTCGTATTGTAACGTCGAGTATCCGTCGCTAGTCCGTCATGTGACGACAACTTAGCGACGGAAGGTTATTAGCGACGAGCTGATTGCCGACGGATGTTTTTGACCAATATCCGTCGGTACTCGGTCGCTAATTGTATTTACCGTCGTCTTAGCGACGGATGTGGCCGTCGCTAAAACGATAAATTTTGGTAGTGATTTCGTTCCCTCTATATATGCCAAATTGATGATTACGGTCTTGTAATGTCCCGTCCCGGTCAGTTCAATCGGCGGATTCGAAATGCCAACGACATTCGGACTTAGTCATGCGACAGCCTTCTCAAAGTCTCGCTCGGTCGAGGCGACTCCTCGCTAAGGTGGGTAGCTTCGGTGAACTTGCCTCAGCTTGGCCTTCACATTAATAAAATGAAAATTTTTAACTGCACATGTAGGCTTGAAAATAAAAGAGACAAATACACATAGCTGAGGACATAATCCCAAGTTGGGTCGAATTGAGTTAGAATATGGAAAGGTCCTACGGTTGGCTTAAAATTGTGCATGACGTGCTTTCAAAATGACACTCGGTCCTACGTCCCGTGGCTTGGAAGAAGGAAAGTTGGTCTATGTTGCCTCAAGGCTATGAACTTAACATAGCAATAGGCATCACATGAGTTAAATGCTTGATAAAGCATGTACTGTCCCACCGTCCAAATGCTTGGCATAGCAAAACTGTCCTACAAGTGTCAATGCACATTTTTACAGTGCAAGGCTTGGCATAGCCTTTGTTTGTCCTGTAGCCCCCTTCCCAAAAATTTCAAAATATTTTATATTTTTGATGTTAATGGTGATTTTTGGATTTTATAAATAATTATTTAGATAATTATTACGGTAGATGATTTTAGCCATGATTAGAAATTAGAGTATAAGATAACTAGAAACCGTAGCACAGACAATTCAGTGACGTGCTTTGACTAGTGTATTAGCCCTGGTAGGGAAGGCCGAGCCATAGTGATGTCCTAACTAGGAAAACCAGGCCAAGTTGCGACTTAACCTCTATGAATAGTTTAATTATTCATTATTAATATTGTTTGATGTTAAGTGACACAGTGGTACCAAACTGGTCCAGACTGGACCGAACCGGACCAAGCCCATGTAGGCGAGTAGTGAGACAAAAGACGTCCATGTAGAATGTATAGATGAGTGTATATAGGTATTGGTTCATTTTATGGTCTAGTAGGTAACCCTTGTAAATTGAATATTAAATATAATATATTATTTTGCTATTTAAATTATCTTGGATATATATATAAAATAAATATAAGTATGTGTGTACGTTTCTAGATATATTAATGTATTAGTTGATTGCTTGGGATACTTGTTGTTGTAGTGGTAGGTATGATAATGGATAATTATAAATATATATATAGAGTAATATAATTATATACGTATAAATGTGTATATAGATATACGTGAGTATGTGTGTATATATATAATATACATGTGTACATGTGTATATGTATGTAAATATACATTGAATACGTGTGTACGTATAGGTATATATATAAATATAGATTATATATGTGAATTTGAATATATATATTATAAATGTGTGTATGTATATATATATATTTTATATATATATATATATATATATATATATATATATATATATATATATATATATATATATATATATATATATATATATATATATATATATATATATATATATATAAAATATATATTTATATATATATATATATATATATAAAATATATATATATATATATATATATATATATATATATATATATATATATATATATATATATATATATATATATTTTATATATATATATATATATATATATATATATATATATATATATATATATATATATATATATATATATATATATATATATATATATATATATATATATATATATATATATATAAATATATATATAAATATATATATAAATATATATTTTATATATATTATATATATATATATATATATATATATATATATATATATATATATATATATATTGTATACATGTGTACGTATATATAAATATATATATAGGTGTACATGTGCTTGTATATATATATATATATATATATATATATATATATATATATATATATATATATATATATATATATATATATATATATATAAATTGAGTGTATATATATGGTAGTATACATATATGTATATATGTATTAGCTCTGGTATAATAAATAGGAAAATGAGGAAAGCCCAAACCCAACTACAGTCAAACCACCCAAGCTCTCCCAGCCCAACTAACACCCCAAACCGCAGCATTAAGGAAACCCAGGCCCACAGGCCCAGGATTTTCCTCTCGGCCAGTGCAATAGGCCCCGAACCCCTCTTAGCAGTATAGCCACGTTATTTACGCATCGAGAGAGAGATCGAGAGGGGATACAACGCACCTAAAACCCAAACCCTAAAACTCATCGACCATTGCTGCGACCCCCACTCTGCGCGCCACCCGCCGCCGCGCGCCGCTGTGCGAGCGTCGGGATCGCCGGAGACAGCGCGCGTATAGGCGCAGACGGGAACAACAGCACACGTGCAGGTACCGATTTTATTGTTCTAGTTCTTCGCGTATAATCCACGATTCTTCGATCTGTAAAATCCTACGTATAGCCTATATGTCCCTTTAGTAATCCTAGTAAATAGATTCGAGCATGACGGGTCAGTCAGTCCCGAGTTTCGATCGAAAGATCGATGAAAATCAGTCCAAAACAGGACACATAATACAGTCTAATAACCCAAGTTTGACGATCGATTCTGATCGATCTAGTACCATGTTAGAAAAACTATTTAAAGACACTTTTAGACAACATATAGGGCTTCATAATCCTTTTTGTGGATTCAGAAATCATCGACTATGCGTCGAGAAATCAAATCCCAAAGTTTTCCAAAAACATGTTTTAAAAACTAGAAATTTGTTCGATACGACGTGCGTCCCGCCATTTCGGGCGACTTAGTCGTGAACCGAAGGCATCGAAAGGTGCGTAACGGCTTCGTGGTCGTGTGGGCTTTGGCGGAATTCAAATTGGTCGCGAGTGCGCGACGAATTTGATGTGTATCCGTCGAAATTCACCGTATCGATCACTTTGCACAAACTCCAATTACTTTGTGCACGCTCGTCAGATCGAGACAAAACTTGCACCAATAGGACCGTATCGATTTTTTGGTCCTGCATGCCAAGTTTGGTCCGATTCTGAGACAGTTGGTAAAATCATCGTTTTGCGGGCCCCACGGTCCGACTCTACGGGTGATTTTGTGCACGGCCCGCCGAAATCCAACTCTGGACATACGGTTGGGTTCGTATCAGAAAATCGGATCCGTATACATGTAGTTTGATGACTTTAGAGACCATTGACCCTGGCACGCTTTTCGGTGCAAAGCGGGTCCAACGGCGGACACCGTTTTTGCCCGAAATTACCGTTTTGCCTTTGTGTCCAGAATTGGACTTAAGAACAGGCAATCCTAGCTAATTTGACTATTCTGAGAACATTGATAATGTTTGTTTCAGCTTTCGGATACAGTTGTGATGACTTGGACTGTATGACTTGCTAGTTGACGGTAGATTATTGGTTCTTCGTGCAACCTCCAGGCAAGTATACCTTGCCTCCCTCTACAGTTTACTTGCATGCTTATAGTACACCTGTCTTAGTATGTTATCTTGAGTTACCTTAGTTGCTATAGATTTATGAGATACCATGTTTACTAGTTTATTGTCTTATTTGCATATCAGTGTTTCACGATTTGATAGTGTAGTTATACCTGGCTTGTTTACGTCATGGATCATGCTAGAGTTGTACTTAGTTGTGTCATGACTGAGTTGTACCGTGTCTTTACCTGTGTCTTGATTGAGTCGTGTCTGCAAGTATATGTGAGTGAACTGCTATTCCTTGTTTTTCCCACAACCTGCGAGTCCACACACGGGGCGAGGGTTGCCTTTGCACCTGCGAGTCCACAATCGGGACGAGGGTGACTTGTCTTGAAACAACCTGTAAGTCCACAATTGGGGCGAGGGTTGTCCTTTGCACATGCGAGTCCACAATCGGGGCGAGGGTTGGTATCCATTGATCTACCAGCAGTTCATTTATGCATACTTGATCCCGTATCCGAGTTCATAGTTACCTGTCAGTAGCCACATGTCAGTCTCCTGTCTAGTTCCTGTTTACACCCTGTTTATATTATTACATGATTAAACTGTTAGATAGGCATCTTTTATGTATCTTGCTAGTCCTCTGAGGAATTGATGATCTATTCAGGTTTAGCGACTTCATGGAGTTAGTTAGCAGAGCAAGATGGTAGAGGATTGCGATGTATGATACAGGTATTTGGTTGTGATATTATTTATTATCTTCTCGTACTTTATATTCCATACCATGATATACCTTGCTTATTTATAGACTCACATCATTCTTGGAGTCTAATCGAACAATATGTTAATGGGCTGCAGACCAAGACCCATACTTGTTCATTCTTGTTTATATGATTCATGTGGATTGAGATATAGTTTAGATTAGATATGATACCATGACCTTGACAGCTTATACATACTCGAGTCGGACTAGAGTCCGCTCGATACGTAGCTGGCTTGCTCACGAGCTCGCGTCCGAAAACCGGGTGCGGGTCGTGACATGTCCTATGGGTTAAGTTGTTGCACGATTGAGTTAGACAAAAGTTATGTCGGGCTATTGAAGTCATAGCAAGAACTGTCCCACGCTTTCTGCGATTATTGAAGTCACACAGCCCACGATCTCAAGGCTAGTCATATAAAGTATGACTTGGACGGTAGCATCACGTAGAACACAAATTGGTTTAAGGCACGAGCCATGGTTGTCTTGATGATAGGTATGCCATGGTCTATGGCACACAAAGGAATACGTCTGTTCAAGTCAAATTGGAAGGCTATACAGTAGTCGTTTCCTGGGTTTCAAGGATAGAAAGTTCACGCGACCGTTTGTCACCGAGACCAGTCCCGTGGCTTGGGAGTCTCTCATGAAGTATGGAAAGTACGATCAGGAATAAAGTAGAACATGATAAATCGAGTTTAGTCTTGCATAGTCATTAGACATGATCTTGTGTACGAGGTCTGATTCCTCGAATGATCATCGGGGCACCGGATTCGTGTCGGCCTAGGTGGATGAACAAATATTTTATGGCCTTCATCCACAGTGTGACTCGTATTGAAGTGAACTGTTACAATATAGGCTGCGGGACTATTCGGTGGAGCTCGCACCTCGTACACGAATGGTCATCGTATACAAAAGATCCAGTATAGCTTGATATTGCTAGTGGCATTTCATATAGATAAGTTGGTGTGCTAAGCGACAATCTGCATGCACGGTGTCGATCGAATCAAAGATAGTAGAAGCATGGCACAAATTGAGTTAAGAAGGTGTGCACGGTTGCAACACCATTATGGAGCCTAAGTTTGGCTATAGCAAGGATACGTGCTTCGGTACGAATGTGACGTCGTGTTTGAGTCGTCAACACAAGTTCCAAAAGTCGGGATTGAGTCATCTCGAGTTAAGTCAGGAATGGCTGTAAGAAAAAGTTGGTTAAGTCATGTTGAAAAATGAGGCACGGCCTCGATATTTGAAGTGCGAACAAGTCGATGACACAAAATAAGATATTGAGTCACAAAGTATGAGTTTGAAAGATAAGCACGAGTCGACACATTGATGTTGTTGGCACGAGAATGGTCTACAGGCACACCGATAAGCAAGTTATCTACGCAATGGCACGGTGATGGTCTAGAGACACAAATAGGCCAAGAGTCTCTGTCCTAAAATCGATCCAAATGCAAGAATAGAACGACAATCATAAAAAGATTATGTTGCACAAAGTAAATAAACGTATTGATTTTGTATGGGTGGGAGAAGAGCTTACTCCACTAGTACAGTTGAGTACTGACACCTACATACTTTTCATGTGCAGGCACAGGTAGAAAATCGGTTAGCACGTAACTCGCTTGGATGCGTCAAGGTATGGGTTCCTTGGCATTTTGAGGCATACGACTGCATGGAGTCTGGACTTATACAGGACATAATGTATGGACATCGCCTTCTGAAGCCTCTGTAAGTTGAAGCCTTGAACATTTGTATTGAGATAAGAGAGAGAGAGTTGAGGGACTTGTAAAATGAGAGAAAAGTGAGCTTGAGCAACTTAAAATTTTGGCTATGTGCCTTGTAATCTCATATTCATTATCAATAAAAGGACTGATTATGTTTGTATACTCATGTTGCCTTCGTTATTCAACTTTTCTGCTTGGAACTTTTGTGCGACGACCCCGTCACTTAGACTGTAATCGGCCGTTATGGAACCCGTCTTGTACGATCGCTATCTAGGCTCGTGCGGCATCACACCTTAGCAAGGACGATCGGTCCTTCGGGACCGGGGCGTGACATAATGGTATCAGAGCACAGCTTTACGTCCTTGGTCTTTCGATTGAATTCTTTAACTCTGATTTTTCACAAACTCTGATGTTGTTTTCACAGCCGATATTGTTGGTGCGCTCTCTCTCAAATGTCCTACATGATGTCGATGCAACAAGTCTAAATATTTTGCAAAATCGTACGAACGAAATTTTGGTTGAACAAAAATGGTTCTACGTAAGGAACGGTTGGCTTAGTCGGACTGGGCATATACACGAAGAATTGTGTCGACCTTAGCAAAGTCATGTGCGGATTCAAATTATTTTAGATAAGAATGAGTTTGACTTGATTCATAAAATACGGGATGACTATTGATAGGAGTACCATCAGACGATATTATCTTCGATGCGATATTTGATAGAACGTGCTTAAAAATTTAGGAATAGTTCTAACAAAAATTCGAAGTAATTGATTGTGATTCGAAATTCATTTCGAGGCTTTGTAGAATAACTTCATCCCTGAGTGGTGTATATATGGGATGACCACGGGGATGTCAATCGATTGAGGATACGGGGTACCAACGAGTCTATTAGCAAGCATGGTGCTAAACGTAAAGCCTTAGAAAGAGTGTTTCAAGTTAGTCGTAACTTGATAGCTAGCATGAGTGTGATTCGAACAAACGAGGAAAATAAAGTGCATCAGATTTAGGATTATGCTGGGCATGAAATGCAAAGTAATAAGAAAAGATAGATTGAATCAAAGAAAAGTTAAAGTGTACGAATGGATGATTCAATCGAAAAAATCGATATGAATCGCATACGAAAAGTTAGCATGATTAGATGATAGCGTGCATGGAATGATTCAAATATTTTGGAACGACTATAAGTAATTGGGATAGATGTTGCTCGATGACTTGAGTTAGCATAGAATGATGCAAATTAAAGAAATATGTTGCTTGATGACTTAAGATAGACAGATGAATATACGTGATTTCGGATTTGAATGAATTGATCGTATAAATGATTCAAGGGATAATGATCGAATTGATCTTGAATGTCGAGGAGATCGTGGTATATCAAGCTCGGATGATAGCATTATCTGTACGACTCGAAGTTCGATGCAAAGGAAGATCGTCAGGTTATGTACATTATCATGGTATTGAGCCGTATCAAAGATCGATGTGCGATAAATCGGGGGTACTCTAATTTGAAGAATGACGATCGTGTAAAGTATTATTGTTTGGCTGGATGCTACATTTGGGATTTTGATTGAAATAAATGTTTGGATGAAACAAAAGTGTCTTGATTGCTTCAATGATAACCACAATTTTGAAGTTCTTGTCGTGTGCGAGGACAACTCTAGCCTCGTACATGCGTCACGTCGGATTAGGGCGATCATTCCGTGTATATGTTGGCATGGTGATTCATATCCAGAGGGGATGATCAAACTTGTGGAAGATCAGGGTGTAGCAATTTGCTTGCTTCGACTTGTGGTTTGAGGCAAAGGTGAATTCGAAGATTGTTCGGATTCGTGATTGATGATTAAATAAATTTGAGGATTGAGTAGATCAAATATGCATATCGAAAATGAATTAGTCTAGACCCAAAGCAAGAGTTACGTCCCGATGAGGACGATTATCCTAAGGAAGCGTTGGCATGGTGATTTTATGTCCACCGTGGATAATCAGACTTACGTGAGATTGGGGCATGACATATTGTTATGGTAGACGACCTTGTGATCGAATACATGAATTGTGGTAAACGACTTAGGGAATATGGAATAAGAATTATGGTTCAGTGACAAATCATGTCGTAGTGCACTTGACTTGGATAGAATGGATAGGTAGATTATATCGAACATGTTGAAAGACATAAACTATGCAAATTGCTACTTTAGACGTGCGATAGTGATATACCGAGGATTTGATTGAGCGAAACTTACAGTTGGATGGCTTTGCTGAATGACTCGGACCCCTTGAATTAAGTGTTGTAAGTGCGAATAGGAGAAATCAATGCTCAAAGTTTAAAAATCAGAGTGCTGCGAGCTTGGTAGAAAATCCTATACTATCAACTTTGGTTCGACCTTAGATTAGGATCAGTGTTGATATTATTGTTTGGGAACGGTGATTCCAATACTGACGATTGACTTTATCCTGGAAAGATAGCCTAGCTGTTAGGCAGACGTCCCAGTGCGAAGAGATAAGAATTGTAGGGACAGATTCACGAGGCTTGGCTGAAATGCATATATCTTATGGACGCCTGAATATGTGTATGATCTGACTCGAGTGGTAATGACGGATTCTCTATCACGAGGCTTGGCTATATATATTTTGGGGACGCCTGGAATATGTTAACGATCCAACTAAGTGATACATTGAATTCAAGTTAGATTAAAGAAATGGAAAAGTATCGAGGATTTTAAAATCGTGTTTCAAAGAAAACATTGACGCTAATGCAATCGTTGGATTCGAAATGATCTCGAATGTTGATTGATCAGTTGGTTTGCCCTACGACTAAGTTGTCCGTGTGCAGGAGTGTGGCTCGATTGGTGAAACGTATAGACAAAGTATGTGCAAGAATAGTTGGATGTTGAATCAAATGATAAGTCGATGAGTGTGTAGTCAGTAAGTTTCGAAGACAAAATATTTTTTGAGTGGTGTATAATGTAATGCCCCATCCCGCTCAGTTCAATCAGAGGAATCAAAATGCTAATGACGTTCAGACTTAGCCATGCGACGGCCTGCTCGAAGTTCCGCTAGGTCGAGGCAACTTCTCGCTAAGGTGGGTAGCTTCGGTGAAATTGCCTCAGCTTGGCCTTCACACTAATAAAACGAAAGTTTTCAACTGCACAAGTCGGCTTGAAAATAAAAGAGACAAATCCACATAGCTGAGGGAATAATCCCAAGTTGGATCGAATTGAGTTAGAATATGGAAAGGTCCCACGGTCGACTTATAATTATGCACGACGTGCTTTCAAAATGACACTCGGTCCTTTGTTCTGTGGCTTGGGAGAAGGAAAGTTGGTCTATGTTGCCTTAAGGCTATGAACTTAACATAGCAATCGGCGTCGCACGAGTTAAATGCTTGATAAAGCATGCACTGTTCCACCATCCAAATGCTTGGCATAGCAAAACTGTCCTACAAGTCTCAATACATATTTCTACGGTGCAAGGCTTGGCATTAACTTTGCTTGTCCCACGGGTTAAGTTATCGCACGATTAAGTTAAACAAAAGTTATGTCAGGGTATCAATGTGTTACGACCCGCACCCTAGAGTAAGGGCACAAGACGTGGGTACGTCCAGCCTACGCCGCACTGTCGGCGGTAGAACGCTGTCCTAGGTCACAACATCTAACAGATACAGGTAATAAACAGTTATACTCCCCGAATGGGGTGACATAACAGAATATATCTCAATCACAACTAAGGTAGAACAGGAATAAGATAGAATGATAATAGATGATAAAATCCAGGAAAGAAACATCACAGAGGTACAAACCAGAATTCCAAGTGTCTATAAATAAATACATGTCCAAATCTCTGAAATCCAAATACAGTAATCCAGGTAAAGTAAAGACAATCCTAGTCTAAGGGAGTGTCATCTACTGCTAGTGGATCCTGCTGCCGGTCCAAGTCCAGGCACTCGTCTAGTGTAGCACCGTAGTAGGTAGGGCAGAACGCCTCAGCCTCATCCTCTGTAATATTTCAACAGGTCCAATCAGGACAGGAGCGAGCACAGTACATCTCAATAAATCATAGCAGGTCAGGATATATAATCATGCTAGAGAGTAAGATACAAGAAACTGAAGAATAATATGGTAAACAGAAAAGACTGTAAATAAATAGCTACAGTATATAGAGAACTGATAGTGTCTAGTGATTCAGAGCACAAGATGGTTATCTAAACGGCACGATGTTATACACGAGTAATCTACAGAGGTTGTATACGAGTAATCTACTGGATTGAATACATAACCACTTCTACTCCGCCGCCCCAATCAATACACAAGGATCTGGCTAAGTTATATTATTGTACACGAAGGTCATGTGAATACATGATTATACACGATTTTACACGTTTCGTACACGAATGTCACAAATACAAGGAGTACACGATGTTCACGATAAAGTACACGAACACAAAATACCCGATGTATCCGCTAAGGGGATAACATCACCCAACAAGATCCATATAGTACTAATCCGTGTTTCCAACGTGTCAGCATCATGTAAAGTAATCTAAAGCAGGAAATATACTCCTAATGCAGGATATGAAATGATCAGAGAATGTACTCGCCTGTAAACGGTGAATCTGAGAGAACATATACTGTCCGAGGAGTGGTGTCTGTCTCCTATAGAACAGTATAAGTCACTATGAGTCTACAATGATAATAAGATACAAATCAATGCATTCTACATGAATCTAGGTCAATCTAGACCAAAGTCAACTCTTGGTCAACTATGGTCAATCCTAGAAGTCAAACTAGGTCCACCAAGTCAAACCTAAGTCAAACTAGTCTAATCTAGGTCTAGCAAGTTATTCTAGGTTCTAACAAGTCTACTCTAGGTTTACTAAGGCTAAACAGTCTATCTAGATTCCAACTAGGCATACCATGCCTAACCAACCTATAACATTACACACAAGATATTATCTATATCTAACAATACACATATTGATATAAATATTATAATCTAACTTAGAAATACATATCCTATAGCCACTATACTATATTACCTATATATCATAACATACCATATCACATAATATATATATATATATATATATATATATATATATATATATATATATATATATATATATATATATATACATATCACACAATCCTATATATAACTAATATATATAGGTACAACACTATGATATATTATATAGGACACAAGTACATATATAACCCTCAATACATATATACATACATCTGTATAGAGAGAGGGGAACTCACATGTTCAAGTGTATGTGTGTGTGTATGACTAGAGAGTGAGGGTGTGAGTGTAACTGTGATCCTGAACAGTGATACATTACACAGGAAATCAGTTCATAGGGGGACTGGAACAATTTCCAGTTAAACAGGGCCATTCCTGAAAGCAGGAACCCCACACAAAATCTGAAAGGAAGGCAGTAACAGTCCTGACTATTAATAATGACCCAAAATCATATTCATGACCCATTCTAAGGTTTTGCAGAAAACTAGAACATGGAAATAATCAGTGCTAAATCAAAGAACTCAGGTTTTATACATGACAGTGAAACACAGATTAATGTTGAACCTAAATCACAGTTTAAAACACATCCATATCAGGTTTTGAAGAAATGACAACATTGCAATCTAATACAAAGGAAAACTCAGGTTTTCAATTGATAGGAAAATATCCCAGGTTTTTAAAGGGAGCACAATATTGAAATAGAATGAAAGAATCAGGAAAACAGTTCAGGTACTGGTTTAAAAGCTATTCTCAGTTTCAATACAATCTCAGTTTTACCCCAAAAATCAGTTCAACAAATACATTCTCAGGTTTCTACAGTTAACAATAGTTCAAATATAGGAAGATTGGAAATCTCAGGTTTTTACATAACAGGGATCACCATCCCATATCAGTTATTGACAGTTCAAAAATAGGAGATTGGCATCTCAGGTTTAGGAAGAGTGAACATTCAATAAATCAGTTCACAGCTTTAAGAATTAACTAACATTCATCACAGGTTTCTAGTATTGAAATGAAGGAACAGTCCCTACCAATCTCAGGTTCAAAACTGAACACAAACCCAGTTCAACAAATTCGAAAATGAACCCAATAGCCAAAATCTCATTCTCACAACCAAAAGCATATAATTGAGTTTAGAAACTTAGTTAGCATGAATTATAATAGGTAGGGATCATAAACAGTTGAAAAAAACAGTAAACAAATAGGGAAATAAAAGGGGTTGGAAATCCTGAACTAAGTATCAGTCAAGTATCAGGAATACCATTCCAACCCTCAGTCGAACCACAATTCTAAACAAAACCTAAACTAATATGGAAACTGAATCTAACACGTAATATACATAATATTTAGGATCTATTTAATGATTAAAAACATTATTTAAACTATAAAAATCAAATTTAACACAGAACACAATATTGGCACACTGAACTACACAGTGCACAGGCCATATCGTGTCCGACACGACACGAGAGCTCGTGAAATTTGAGGAGCCTCGTGTCAGTCATAGACACGACACACGTGTCAAGTTTCGTGAGTTGAAACCCTGTGTGCACAGAGCAGTACCACCCGAACAGCAGGGCAATCTCCTTGCCCGCGCGCGTGTGTGCACAACCGCGTGTCCACGTGCTCGTGTCGACTCAACCCGACACGAAAACGTGCTCAGTGTCCAAGGAATGCAAAAGCGAGGTGAAAATAGATTTTCCTATTCAAATACAATTCACAAAATCGAACGAAATGCCCTCTGAGGCATTTCGTCGAATACTTACCTATACACACTGATACGTGTCCGTTACGGACACGTAATGGGTCCGAATTCTAGGGTTAGCCTATCCTACTGTTAGGTAAGGGTTAGGACATCCTAGAAATAAATTTTAATAGAAATTATATGCAATAGAAAGGATTATACCTATAGATGAACAATGGGTTAAAATCCCCAAATGGAAAGAGTTTTACAAGCCACCAAACTCCCTCAAATTGTGTCCTTCCTGAAAATACTCCACAACAACAGCAAGTAGACTAATATTAGGTCCTATTGCAATTGTTTTGGAGGAATTTGGAGTTAAAATGTAATTTCTAAGAATATACAAAGATGGAGACTCACCTCTTCCAAATGGCAATGATTTCCTAAAGAGGCAAGCCCTAATTTCAAGGTGGTATAAATAAAGGAGGAACACCTATGGCCGGCCAAGATTATTAGGGTTAGGATTTGGTTCAAAGTGTGTGGGCCTATGGGCCATTAAGCCTTTAAGTCATAAAATGGCTTGTGATTTCACAAGCCATTCCTTAATCAATCTAGCTCCTAATTTCCCTAAACTAATTCCAATGAGTTAAACCTCACTAACTTAAGTCAACCTAGGGTTCCATATCCTAATCACATAGTCATGACCTAGGTTAGCCACTAGGTTAGTCTCCAAGGTCAACACAAATCAAAGTCCACTAGAACACCAAAATCAATTATACTAAAATCACTTAAAAATCATATTAATTATAAATAATAATAATAATTCAAACTAGATTCCAAACTTTTGAAAATGACCAAAATACCCTCAAGCTAGAAAAGTGGTAGTGACAAATCTACCCCCCTTAAAATAATTTCGTCCTCGAAATTTAAAGGCGAAACTAACTGCTAAGAAGGATAGAAAAGTATACCTCAAGGTCCAAAAAGATAGGGGTACCGCTCGCGCATCTCATCCTCCCGCTCCCTGGTAGACTCTCCTGGAGAATGATGCCTCCATGCGATGCGTACCAAGGGAATCACCTGGTTCCTCAATACCTTCTCCCGGCGATCCAAAACCTCCACAGTCTGCTCTGGATAACTGAGAGTAGGTCCAACCTCTATCTCCGAGTGATCGAGCACATGGCTAGGGTTAGCCACGTACCGTCTCAACTGTGATACGTGAAATACGTTGTGAACTCCCACTAGTACAGGTGGCAAGTCTAGCCTGTATGCAACGTCACCGACTCTCCCGCTGATAACGAAAGGGCCGATGAAGCGCGGGCTAAGCTTCCCACCTCCACCAAAACGTATCGTACCACGAGTCGGAGATATCCGCAGAAAAATCATGTCTCCAACCTAATCACAAGCAAGGTCTCAAGTTACTAAAAATCAAACATAATCAATCAAACAAAACAAAAAAACAACCTACTTCTAATCCTATCTCTAAAACTGTACCTCAAACTCCAGCAGCCTCCGGAGGCTATCGGCCCAGTGCCGATGTCTGTCCTGTGCCGATGTATGTCCTGCGCCACGCGAAGTCTGTCCCTGATGAGCTTCACCTTCTCGACTGCGTCAACAACCATCTCTGGTCCTAGTAAAGCTCGCTCTCCAACATCATCCCAAGATAAGGGTGTACGACACCTACGCCCGTACAGAGGCTCAAACGGTGATATCTCAATGCTGGCATGATAACTATTGTTGTAAGCAAACTCTACCAAATGTAGGTGATCCTCCCAGAAACCTCCACTACAACAGATATGGGATATGATAGCGTGCGCTGAACGTTGTAGAATGCATATTATAGCATAATCTGCCCGCTATATATGCCCCCGCTATAATAACCCCATGTACAAGAACGCTATAAAGTTATAGCGTTCACGAACGCTATTCATGGATTATAGCGTTCATTGACGCTATAGACAATGTATAGCGTTTTGAAACGCTATATGATAGTTATAGCAATTAGGAACGCTATAGAACTTTAATAGCATTCATGAACGCTATTAATATATTGTAGCGTTCGTGAACGCTATAGACATGTTATAGCACTTACAAACGCTATATAGTTTACATAGCTTTTACGAACGCTATAGTTCATTGATAACATTTGTTAACGCTATAAATGTGTTATGGCGTTCCTGAACGCTGTTTATTTTTAATTGCATTCCTGTATGTTATTGTTTGTTAATAGCGTTTCGATATATATCTGCTTTTTATAACATTTCTTTCCTTCTATTATATGTGCAACAATAGCATGTCAGAATGCTATTACAGAGTCAAAATTCTGTATTCGAAAATTTGCAGAATGCAGCACATCAGAATACTATTGCAGATAATGCCACAGTTACACAAAATGCAGGTATTCAAAAATTTAAATACGAATCAATCACAGAATGAATTCTGAACATAAGTAAATTTATTAATTTCACTGTCTAATATATGTAGAACAACGAAGTAGTACCAAACATTCAAAATCCTTAATTTTTCCATGTAGAACAACGAAGTAGTACCAAACATATGTCCAAAAATTAAACATTAACAGTGTAGTCAGCTACATATATCCCAAAATGTTGACTATCTAACATTTAGCTCCCTTCGAGCCTATCCACAACCAAAACTCCTCAGAAAGCATCCTCTTCCTTCATCCAACCTACACAAAAATAGGGGATAAATCATTAGTATAAAGAAAAAAAACCATCTCGAGCCGATCCAGACAATTGACGAAAAGTAAATTATTGGGATAGGAAAAGGATAATAAAAAAACCACCTGAGGCCAAAGGTGCACCCCTCACAGGACCATTACAAACTGACTATACACTCTACTTCATATGTAGGAATACCAAATGTTTCGAGGTTTCAGAAAGAAAAATTATATGTAGTTCTTCGTACAAATATAAGTACAGTTCAAGTGATAATCACTCATCTAACCCTTAAGATGTCTGATTGCAGCTAATCGTTAGATTGAGATATCGTTCACAATTCAATGAAGTTTCTAATGCAACCGCATCGACATATAAGTCTTTCAAATAATAATTGAAATGTAGTTGGGTCATAAGTTCAAAAATCATACCATGGGGAGCAAGTAGGCACGAGTAGGTTCTCGGTATCATTTGCTTTTCCTCCTTATTCTCCGTATTATCTTCATTTTCTTTTCCTCGACCTGAAAAAATGCTAAGAAATTTTGGACTCCGTGGGATAAGCTAAGAAGACATGATTCATTCTATAATTTATCATTCTATAATTTATCATTCTACCATATAAGGATCCCATCTACCACCAGAAAAGTTAAAAATGTACTAATATGATAAAAACAGTAAAATATTACTAAATATATGCACAAGAGAGATCATATGAAGCATCAGAGAGTTGTGTTGCCTACTCAAATTGAACATAAAAATACTAAATAATAAACTCAAATCGAACATGAAAATACTCGACAATAAGACAATCAGGAAAAAGGTAAGATATACTCAAGTTTACTTGTACAAATACTTAGATTTGAAAAAGAAAAACGAGAGAAAAACAATCTTAATGTCTACAAATTGAACATAAACAATATTGCACAATAATAACAGTACTGCACAACACGCAAATTGCTGAAGAAGCCTATATATAAACTACATATTTAGAGTTCAGACTTCTGTTATCCATACTCTTATAGTTTACTGGATTTTTCACTTATTCCTATTGACCATAACAACAAGAAGCCTGTACCCATAATATCATAACCTGGGACAATCTAGATGATAAGATTTGCTTTGGAGAATTGCATTAATCTCTGAGCAAAATACAAAGCAAGGAAATACATATCCAACAAGAAACACCACAAAGCCTTTGCTATAATTCCTTGGGGTCATCTAAGGATCAAAATCCAAATATGTAAATATGAAAGATTAGCTAATGTAATACAATGATTTGTGAGATTCAAAAAGCAAAATGAGGCTGCAAGAAATGCCATCTTCTTTTGTTTAGAATTATCATTGCAAGCCAAGTGTATTAGGAGACTTCTCAACTAACAACTGAAAGAGAAGTACCATAAATATGTTGAGAAAAAGAACCATTTGAGGATATTTCGTTTGATCTTGATGGAGGATGTTGATGACTATAAACAACTAATGATCCCTGGATACTTTGATGTTTCTCATCTAAATCTTTCCCTGTCACTACTTCCATTCTCTTTTCAATTTCTTAATGTTAAATCAAAATATGCCAGAAAGAACTAAACTCATGAAAAAAAAGTATCAAGCCTTGGTCTGATGAGGAATGCTACATGAAAAAGATTGTACCAAACAAGATGTCAACTTCCTAGTTACTGACAAGAGGAATGCTTCACAGATGAAGCACTCACTGATCTCACAAAACAAACTGCACAGGTGGATAAGTACCACAATATCAAGCCTTGGTCTGATGAGAATAAATAATATCAACAGAAGTATTTGATGTAATGCATTACAAGAACTGCTTGACTACACAAAAAGGGTATTAAGTGATGAGATTTGAAAGTTCAAACCTTCAACTTAGGCTCATGGACAGACATATATGCACTATTATGTACAGTTACAATGTTATCCTCTTTCCGAGAAATCTCCTTCTTGTTCAGAGGTCTTTTGCGAACCTAAAAAATGTTCAAAATATTTATCAGACCGACCACAATGAATAAATTACAAGCCAAATAACAACTACAATGATCTAACAAGATATAGTACAAAGTAATTCTCCTTTCCAGTACTTTATATTGCCTTCATATTGGTCATACTAATTTAAAAATTGCAAAAAACTATACTTCATGCAAATTCTATACTTCATGATGCACTTCAAGAGTTAACAGTGAAGTATTTGAAAATTGCTTTAGTTCACAAGAGGGAATATAATCTTTTCCAGAGTAAAATAGCAACAACAACAAAATAATCACAGTTCCCCCAATATTAGGAAGTACTGTATCTCTTCCCAGTTTAAGGTTTCAAAATCCACATGAACTAAAAGTTCGAGCTAATTTCAAAAGTAAGCTTTTGATGTGAAATATACTGAGTGGCTCTTCAAAAACTATCTATATTTCAGCTGCCCCGTTTATTTTCCAGAGCAGCGATCACAAGCAGTATTTTTGTTAGTGTTAAAGTGGCATGGCCCTTAAGAGAACTGAATGGAAGAAAAGGATTCCAACAGACGACCACAAAATTTGGGGTTAAGGCTTTGTTGTTGTTGTTGTTGTTTAGTGATCACAACCAGTAAGAAATACAATACATAATATCAGAATGTAACTCAAATTATTGTTGTAATGATCAAATTATAGATAGTGCAAGCCTTTGTTATATGATCAGTAAGTACTCATCATGAAAATGTAAAGCAAAAAGGATCTCCAGTAAGATTATATACAAGACACAACTTAGATATTTAATAACCTAATTTTCAATACTAGACACAACTTAGATATTTAATAACCTAATTTCTCATAATTTTCACAATTAATGACTCGAGATCAAGTTGAGAATTTGTGTAATCAACAATTGGGCATTCAAAATCATAATATGAAGATCAAAATAACAAAATCTTACTATTCTCAACTCGTCATTGACCAGAAAATTGATGGGTTCTGGTTCAGATTCATAGCTGAGTACTTGAAGGCCATATTCAGCTAGTTCCCGTGTAGACCTCCAGGCTCATCTCCAACGGCTTCTTGTTAGCCATCGTCGACTCCTAAACAAAAAAATAAAAATAAAAATTTATTATGCAGACATGAATACGATACAAACAAGAATGCAAACAACTTGTTGTCATGGGGATGGAGGAGTTGGGCCTGGAGTTCGTGAAGCTTGGCGGCAGAGGTAGCATATTTTGTCGCTGATAGAGGCTTCCTTTAGCGGTTCTGGGGATGGGGCCGACGAGATTCGACCTCACTAAGGCGGTGTCGAGTCGGACATGTGTGATCGGTGGGGCAAGCTCGTCGTCGGCCGGCCGAATGTTCCCGAAGGGGACGGATTCAGATGCGGCGACTAACGGAGACACCAGCGGCCATCCCGACGGCGCTCGGCGCCGGCACGACGTTCGTGCAAGACAGAGGTGCTTGCTTCTCCGACACAGCCACGACAAGCCACTCGACATGGCAGAGGTCGCGCGAGGCTGCAGCACAAAAATTTTAGGGAAATGGGAGAGAAAAAGAGAAAGGAAGAGAAATTTGAGTATAGAAAAAATGGGAGGTGAGAGAGGAGAAGGGGGTTATAAAATTTGTGGAAGCTAGAAAGATGAAGGCAGTAAACTAAAGGTGGTTGATTTGGGAATTGGGGCTAGCTCTTGGATGAGGATCCAAGGGACACAACTAAAAGTGAAAATTTGTGCGGGAATAGGAAAAAAGTTAAGTGGGAAACTAAAAGTGAAAATTTGTGGAAGGATCTTTAAGAGGGAAATGAAAAGTTGTATGAAAATTTAAATTTTAAACTTTTTTTTATCATATTTTCTTTTCGCACAAATTTAGGATAAACGTTTTATTTTTATATTTAATTTATGTTATAAAAATTTATTTTCAAAAATTGGGTATATTTCAATAAATATTTTATACACAAAATATAATCATTATATCTCTTAAGAATATAATTTTCTATACTATTATTTTTTTCAAAAAATCCTTCTTATTTATTTATTATTTATTTATTGTTTTTTTTTTTGCTTTTTTTTTGAAAAAAGTTCAATAGTTTTTTTAAGAATGATTTTTTTTAAAAGATTTTTGTTGTTGTTTTCTCAGTTATTATTATTTTTATTTTTTTATTATTTTTTACCTGGAATATGGGTCTTCAATTACAATGCACAAAAATGCATGTCGTAAATGAGTCTCTAATTACAACACGCAAAAATCCATGCCGTAAATGAGTATTCATTTCAAACATAAGACATATCATTTTGCTATGGACGGTACCGATTTAATTTCTAAAAATCCAACGGACGGGATCGCCCGCTATCGAGAACGCTATAAATTATACAGCAAAACTGAATCGCACCTATAACTTGTTTTTTTAATATAAAATAGAAAACTGTGTTGCTTCTCCCATGATTGGAACAGTAGATAGTTCAATTGTGAGCATTCGATTAACTCGGTTAACCGAACCGAATTACCAAATACCGAATTCGACCGAAAATCGAATAACAAAAATTGAAACCAACCGAAATATCCCGTACCGAACCAAACCGAACGGAATAAATCTGTTCGATTTTCAGTTTATTTGGTTTAACCAATATTTCAGTTTATTTATAATTTTTTGTTGTCAATATATATAGTAACTAAATGTACAAAATTATATTTCGTATATATATTACTAAATTTCTTATTCGGTTTACTAGGGAAAGGAATTTTAGATAAAATTTATGAAAGGTTAGTGTGATTAAACCAAAACCGAATCCCAAAACCGAAACAGAAACCGAATAAGAAATTTTAGTATTTTCGAAACCGAAACCGAACCGATTTTTTCAAACCGAACCGAATCTCTTATTCGGTTAGGCTCGGTTCGAATTTCGGTCCAAAAATCGAATAATGCTCACCCCTAGACATACGGGCATAGCAACGTTCAGAAAAAACTATACCTTTAACAGCGTTCATGACACGCTATATAAAGTTCTGTTAACAGCACTATATAATGAACGTTATTGATAATGACATTCTAATAGCAGGGAGGCTTCAACTCTATAGATAAACTGCTATTGTATGAACATTTAATAGCACTTCAATATGAACGCTATGGATGATTATATTATAATAGCATGGAGGCTCGAACGTTATAGATAAACTGCTATTGTATTCTATTTTAATAGCACTGCAGAAGGAACGCTATTGATGATGACATTCTATAGCAGGAAGGCTTGAACGCTATAGATAAACTGCTATTATATGTCCTATTTGTTGTAGTGCTCCAAAATCCAGGACACACGTTCGCAGCATATCCTCAAGTGTCTGAATAGTTCTCTCTGACTGTCCGTCCATCTGGGGGTGGTATGCAGTACTAAACTTGAGCTGAGTGTCCAAACTAGTCTGCAGACTCCTCCAGAAGTGGAAAGTAAAGCGACTATCCCGATCTGAGACTATGCTGACGGGAACTCCGTGAATCCTGACTATCTGCCTCATATACAACTCCGCGAGCCTCTCTGTAGACGTACCCACCTTGAATGGCAAGAAGTGGGCCGATTTGGTCAACCTGTCAACGATGACCCAAATCGCGTCTTTCCCTCCTGGTGTACGCGACAACCCCGATACAAAATCCATGGTAATATTTTCCCACTTCCACTCTGGAATGGGCAACGGCTGCAATAATCCTCTGGGCCTCTGCCTCTCTGCCTTGACCTGCTGACAGACCAAGCATCTAGCTACGAAGTGGGACACCTCCCTCTTCATTCCGTACCACCAGACATGCTCTCGCAGATCCCGGTACATCTTGTTGGCACCAGGATGTATAGAGTACTGCGATCTGTGAGCCTTCTGCATAATCTGCTCTCTGAGCTCTCCGCTGGGCATACATAACCGGGAACCGTGCCTCAGGGCACCATCCTCTGCAAGTGAGAACTCAACATCCCCCACTCCTGCACTGATCTGCTCTCGGATACACCGCAGAGCCACATCCTCGAACTGTGTCGCCTTGATCCTATCCATCAAGTCCGACTGTATCTGAAGGCCCCATAACTGCATCTGTACCCCTGGCACAATCACCTCAATCCCAAGGCTCTCCAAGTCGACAAGCAGGTGTCGATCCATAGTCAAACACATGGCTGTTGGATACCTACTCAAGGCATCGGCAACCACGTTGGCCTTCCCCGGGTGATACTGAAGTGAGATATCAAAGTCCTTCATCAACTCAAGCCACCTGTGCTGCCTCATATTGAGCTCCTTCTGTGTAAACACATACTTCAAGCTCTTGTGATCTGTGAAAATCTCCACCCTCTCGCCATATAGATAGTGCTTCCATAACTTCAACGCAAAAATCATCGCCGCTAGCTCCAGTTCATGGGTAGGATAGTTCTTCTCATGGGGACGCAATTACCTGGAAGCATAGGCAATCACCTTCCCATGCTGCTGCAAGACACAACCCAGCCCCTTTCCTGAAGCATCACGATAAATAATGAATCCACCTGATCCTGAAGACAATATCAGAATCGGAGCTGTCGTAAGCCGCTTCTTCAACTCATCAAAAGCTGCCTGACACTCCTCTGACCAAACATACTTAGCATTCTTCCGGGTCAACCGTGTCAACGGCTCTGCAACCCTGGAGAAATCCTGCACAAATCTCTGATAGTATCCTGCCAGCCCCAGGAAACTCCTGATCTCTGCCACTGAAGTCGGTGCTGTCCAAGCCTCAACTGCTACAATCTTCTTGGGGTCAACTGAGATACCATCTCCAATCACTACATGCCCCAAGAAGTCCATCCGGTCCAAGAAAAACTCACACTTGGAGAGTTTCCCATAAAGCTGCTCCCTCCTGAGAGTCTCTAGCACTATCCGCAGATGCTCCTCATGCTCCTCCTCAGTCTTGGAATATATCAATATATCATCAATGAACACCACCACGAACTTGTCCAAGTACTGGTGGAACACCTTGTTCATTAGATTCATAAACACTGCTGGTGCATTGGTTAGCCCAAACGGCATAACCAAAAACTCAAACTGCCCGTACCGCGTCCTGAAAGCGGTCTTGGGAATATCCTCTCCCTTCACCTTCACCTGGTGATAACTCGACCTCAAATCAATCTTGGAGAACACCCGAGCTCCGCTCAACTGATCAAACAGATCATCGATCCGCGGCAGTGGGTATCTGTTCTTGATTGTAAGGTTGTTAAGTGCCCCGTAGTCGATACACATCCGTACCGACCCATCCTTCTTGGGTACGAAAAGTACCGGTGCACCCCAAGGTAAAGAACTCGAGCGAATGAAGCCCTTGTCCTGCAGCTTATCTACCTGCTTCTTCAGCTCCACCAATTCACTGTTGTTCACTCGATAGACATGCTGGGAGATCAGTTCCGCACCGGGAACCAAGTCTATCGAGAACTCTACATCTCTGTCCGATGGAAGCCCCGACAACACCTCTGGAAATACGTCCATAAACTCTGCGATCAAGGGATACGGAGCCACATGCTCCTCAACTGAAGCTCCATAGAAGACTCCGTCGTCCTGCTCTGCCTGCCGCTGGGTGTACTCAAACTCTGGCTCTCCTGGCGCCCCAAACAAAACTCTACCCTCACGGCAATCAATGCGGGCGTGGTGTCTACTCAGCCAGTCCATACCTAATACTATATCGTAGTTCGGTAATGGCATAACGACTAAACTCACTCCCAACTCTCGGCCTCCCAATAAGACACTCCGCCCTCTGCAAACATCACTCACGAGGATGACCCCACCCCCGGTCGTAATCTTGCAGGTCCTAGGCAATGGTTCAGAAACCAAACTGTGTCTAATAGCATACGATACTGACACAAAGCTGTGGGAAGTCCCAAAATCAAAGAGTGCAAATACTGGAAGGGAATCAAGAAAAACCGAACCTGCTATCAGCTCCCCGATGGCCTCGGCATCCTCAGCTGCCATGGCGAAAGCTCGCCCCTGTTGTCCACCTCGTACCTGCTGCTGGTGCTGCTGGAACCTCTGCTGCTGGGTCTACATGGCTGGTCCCCTCTGCTGGCCTTCTGGAGCCTTGGCTCTACCTCCCTGCTGTCCTCGCCCAAAAGCCCCTGGGCAGTCCCTCAACTGGTGATCTCCAGCACCACAAAGTAGGCACTTGCCTAGCTTCTTCCTGTACTCATAGATCATGTGCCCTGGCTTCTTGCAGAAAGCATAAATGACTACCTGACGAGGTGCCTGCTGCCCTCTCTGCTGCTGGTGCTGCTGCTGAAAGGGTGCACGACCCTGCTGCTGAAACTGCTGAGCTGGCCTCTGCTGCTAGAAGTGAGGCCTCTTGGCCTGCCCCTGACTACTGCTGCCACCCTGGAAGTCACGATCCCTCTTCTGCTTCAGCCCTAGGTCGTCTTCTGCCGCCATAGCCCCAGAAAATATCTAGCATAAGTGGCATTCCGGTCGCTCTTAGTCAGCGACCGAACCTCTCTAATCAAACCCCGACGAAACTTTCTCGCCTTCGTCTTCTCAGACAAATCATCAATGAACCAGACCAATCTGAAGAACTCCTCGGCATACTCAACTACCGTCTGGTTCCCCTGAACCAGACCCTCGAACTGTGCCTCGATACCTCCCAAGACAACATTAGAAAAGAACTTCTCCTTGAACAGCTCCTTGAACTGGGCCCAAGTCTGGCCCTCAAATCCCATCCTGGGATCTGTCTGGTACCACGCACAGGCTAAGTCCTGCATCTGGCTGCCCGCCGCCTCGATCTGGAGTCGATCTTATATCTCCGCCAGTCGGAAGATCTCTTCAATATGCTCTATCCAGTCGTCTGCAATGTGAATGCCCTCTGTGCCGAAGAACTCCCAAGGATGCATCTTCTGGAAGTCCTGAATGTCCTTCTCCCTCCGATGGGGCTGCTGCTGGGCCCCTTGAGCAGTAATCATCTCCACTGTGGTGCGAACCAGCTGGTGTGCCTCGTCGATCCCCTGACGGAAATTGGTAGTCTGCCTCGTCTGCTGCTGCTGGTGCGACTCCAGAATCCTCTCCACGAAGGAGAAGAGATGTGCAGCATCTACCATCCCCGCAGACGGAGGCTGCTGCATGGGAAGGATCTCAGGAATCACAACTGGTCTCCTGACTGCTGGAGGTGCTCCTCCAAAAGTGGCAGAAACACTGACTCCTGAGGGCTGCACTGGCCCTATGGTACTGGAAGCTGGCTACTGGACACGAGAGGTGGCAGACCCCTCTCCAACCTCTCCCGTCGTGGGGCGATGCGATCTCGTCTCAACCATCCTGGAGACACAGATCAAACAAGAAACAATTACTGAGAATGAGTCAAAAATCAAAGGAGGACAGTTTAAAATTCTAAGGAAGAAATAAGCAGCAAAATAGATATACGGAATCTGATAAGGAATTTTTTCCTAGTGTGATTGAGTACCTTCAAAAAAAATATACTAATTCCTACTGCAGGCTGCTGCGATATTCTAGTTCGAATACCACTACATTTCCAATCTAGACCTGCATGGGCCACCACTAAAAACGTGTCACGACCCGCACCCTAGAGTAAGGGCACGAGATGTGGGTACGTCCAGCCTTCGCCGCAGTGTCGGCGGTAAACGCTGTCCTAGGTCACAACATCTAACAGATACAGGTAATAAACAGTTATACTCCCCGAATGGGAGTGATATAACAGAATATATCTCAATCACAACTAAGGTAGAACAGGAATAAGATAGAATGATAATAGATGATAAAATCCAGGAAAGAAACATCACAGAGGTACAAACCAGAATTCTAAGTGTCTATAAATAAATACATGTCCAAATCTCTGAAATCCAAATACAGTAATCCAAGTAAAGTAAAGACAATCCTAGTCTAAGGGAGTGTCATCTACTGCTAGTGGATCCTGCTGCTGGTCCAAGTCCAGGCACTCGTCTAGTGTAGCACCGTAGCAGGTAGGGCAGAACGCCTCAGCCTCGTCCTCTTTAATATTTCAACAGGTCCAGTCAGGACAGGAGCGAGCACAGTACATCTCAACAAATCATAGCAGGTCAGGATATATAATCATGCTAGAGAGTAAGATACAAGAAACTGAAGAATAATATGGTAAACAGGAAAGACTGTAAATAAATAGCTACAGTATATAGAGAACTGATAGTGTCTAGTGATTCAGATCACAAGATGGTTATGTAAACGGCACGATGTTATACACGAGTAATCTACAGAGGTTGTACACGAGTAATCTACTGCATTGAATACATAACCACTTCTACTCCCCCGCCCCAATCAATACACAAGGATCTGGCTAAGTTATGTTATTGTACACAAAGGTCATATAAATATATGATTATACACGATTTCACACGTTTCGTACACGAATGTCACAAATACAAGGAGTACACGATGTTTACGATAAAGTACACGAACACGAAATACCCGATATATCCGCTAAGGGGATAACATCGCCCAACAAGATCCATATAGTACTAATCCGTCTTTCTAATGTGTCAGCATCATGTAAAGTAATCTAAAGCAGAAAATATACTCTAATGCAGGATATGAATTGATCAGAGAATATACTCGCCTGTAACCGGTGAATCTGAGAGAATATATACTGTCCGAGGAGTGGTGTCTGTCTCCTATTGAACAGTACAAGTCACTAAGAGTCTACAATGATAATAAGATGCAAATCAATGCATTCTACATGAATCTAGGTCAATCTAGACCAAAGTCAACTCTTGGTCAACTTTGGTCAATCCTAGAAGTCAAACTAGGTCAACCAAGTCAAACTAGTCTAATCTAGGTCTAGCAAGTTATTCTAGGTTCTAACAAGTCTACTCTAGGTTTACTAAGGCTAAACAGTCTATCTAGATTCCAACTAGGCATACCATGCCTAACCAACCTATAACATTACACACAAGATATTATCTATATCTAACAATACACATATTGATATAAATATTATAATCTAACTTAGAAATACATATCCTATAGCCACTATACTATATTACCCATATATTATAACATACCATATCACAAAATATTATATATATATATATATATATATATATATATATATATATATATATATATATATATATATATATATATATATACATATATACATATCACACAATCATATATAACTAATATATATAGGTACAACACTATGATATATTATATAGGATACAAGTATATATATAACCCTCAATACATATATACATACATCTGTATAGAGAGAGGGGAACTCACATGTTCTAGTGTATGTGTGTGTGTATGACTAGAGAGTGAGGGTATGAGTGTATCTGTGATCCTGAACAGTGATACATTACACAGAAAATCAGTTTATAGGGGGACTGGAACAATTTCCAGTTAAACAGGGCCATTCCTGAAAGCAGGAACCCCACACAAAATCTGAAATGAAGGCAATAACAGTCCTGACTATTAATAGTGACCCAAAATCATATTCATGACCCATTCTAAGGTTTTGCAGAAAACTGGAACAGGGAAATAATCAGTGCTAAATCAAAGAACTCAGGTTTTATATATGATAGTGAAATACAGATTAATGTTGAACCTAAATCACAGTTTAAAACACATCCATATCAGGTTTTGAAGAAATGACAGCATGGCAATCTAATACAAAGGAAAACTCAGGTTTTCAATTGATAGAAAAACATCCCAGGTTTTTAAAAGGAGCAAAATATTGAAATAGAATGAAAGAATCAGGAAAACAGTTCAGGTACTGGTTTAAAAGCTATTCTCAGTTTCAATACAATCTCTATTTTACCCCAAAAATCAGTTCAACAAATACATTCTCAGGTTTCTACAGTTAACAACAGTTCAAATATAGGAAGATTGGAAATCTCAGGTTTTTACATAACAGGGATCACCATCCCATATCAGTTATTGACAGTTCAAAAATAGGAGACTGGCATCTCAGGTTTAGAAAGAGTGTCAATAAATCAGTTCACAGCTTTAAGAATTAACTAACATTCATCACAGGTTTCTAGTATTGAAATGAAGGAACAGTCCCTACCAATCTCAGGTTCAAAACTGAACACAAACCCAGTTCAATAAATTCGAAAATGAACCCAATAGCCAAAATCTCATTCTCACAACCAAAAGCCTATAATTGAGTTTAGAAACTTAGTTAGCATGAATTATAATAGGTAGGGATCATAAACAGTTGAAAAAAATAGTAAACAAATAGGGAAATAAAAGGGGTTGGAAATCCTGAACTAAGTATCAGTCAAGTATCTGGAATACCATTCCAACCCTCAATCGAACCACAATTCTAAACAAAACCTAAACTAATATGGAAACTAAATCTAACACATAATATACATAATATTTAGGATCTATTTAAAACCTAAAAACATTATTTAAACTATAAAAATCGAATTTAACACAGAACACAACATTGGCACACTGAACTACACAGTGCACTACACGTGCACAGGCCATATCGTGTCCAACACGACACGAGAGCTCGTGATATTCTAGGAGCCTCGTGTCAGTCATGGACATGACACACGTGTCAAGTTTCGTGAGTTGAAACCCTGTGTGCACAGAGCAGTGCCACCCGAACAGCAGGGCAAGCTCCTTGCCCGCGCGCGTGTGTGCACGACCGCGTGTCCACATGCTCGTGTCGACTCAACCCGACACGAAAATGTGCTCAATGTTCAAGGAATGCATAAGCAAAGTGAAAATAGATTTTTCCTATTCAAACACAATCCACAAAATCGAACGAAATGCCCTTTGAGGCATTTCGTCGAACACTTACCTATACACACTGATACGTGTCCGATACGGACACGTAATGGGTCCAAATTCTAGGGTTAGCATATCCTACTGTTAGGTTAGGGTTAGGACATCCTAGAAATGAATTTTAACAGAAACTATATGCAATAGAAAGGATTATACCTATAGATGAACAATGGGTTAAAATCCCCAAATGGAAAAAGTTTTACAAGCCACCAAACTCCCTCAAATTGTGTCCTTCCTGAAAATACTCCACAACAACAGCAAGTAGACTAATATTAGGTCCTATTGCAATTGGTTTGGAGGAATTTGGAGTTAAAATGGAATTTATAAGAATCTACAAAGATGGAGACTCACCTCTTCCAAATGGCAATGATTTCCTAAAGAGGCAAGCCCTAATTTCAAGGTGGTATAAATAGGGGGAACACCTATGGTCGGCCAAGATTATTAGGGTTAGGGTTTGGTTCAAAGGGTGTGGGCCTATGGGCCATTAAGCCTTTAAGTCATAAAATGACTTATGATTTCACAAGCCATTCCTTAATCAATCTAGCTCCTAATTTTCCCAAACTAATTCCAATGAGTTAAACCTCACTAACTTAAGTCAACCTAGGATTCCATATCCTAATCACATAGTCATAACCTAGGTTAGCCACTAGGTTAGTCTCCAAGGTCAACATAAGTCAAAGTCCACTAGAACACCAAAATCAATTATACTAAAATCACTTAAAAATCACATTAATTATAAATAATAATAATAATTCAAATTAGATTCCAAAATTTTGAAAATGACCAAAATACCCTCAAGCTAAAAAAGTGGTAGTGATACAATGTCATAGCAAGCATTGTCCACGCTTTCTGCGGTTGTTGAAGTCACATAACCAACGATCTCAAGGCTCGTCATATGAAGTATGACTTGGACGGTAGCGTCGCGTAGAACATAAGTTGGTTTAAGGCATGACCCACGGTTGTCTTGATGATAGGTATGCCATAGTCTATGGCACACAAAGGAACACGTCTGTTCAAGTTAAATTAGAAGGCTATGCAGTAGTCACTTCCTAGGTTTCAAAGGATAGAAAGTTCACGCGACCGTTTGTTACCGAGACCGGTCCGTGGCTTGGAAGTCTTTCATGAAGTATGGAAAGTACGGTCATGAATAAAGAAGAACATGATAAATTGAGTTGAGTCTTGTATGGTCGTTGGACAACTTATGCACAAGGTTTGATTCCTCGAACGATCGTCAGGGCACCGGGTTAGTATCGGACTAGGAGGATGAGCAAATATTGTACGGCCTTCATAGACGGTACGACTCGCATTGAAGTAAATTGTTACAATATAGGCTGTGGGACCATTTGGTAGAGCTTGTACCTCGTACGCGAATGGTCACCGTATGCAAAAGATCCTGTATAGCTTGACATTGCTAGTGGCCGTTCATATAGATTAGTTGGTATGCTAAGCGGCAATCTGTATACACGGTGTCGGTCGAATCAAAGATAGTAGAAGCACGACACAAATTGAGTTAAGAAGGTGTGCACAGTTGCAACACCATTATGGAGCCTAAGATTGGCTATAGCAAGGACACGTGCTTCGTCACGAAGGTGGCATCGTGTTTGAGTCGTCAACACAAGTTCCACAAGTCAGGATTGAGTCATCTTGAGTTAATTCAGGAAGGGTTGTAAGGTAATGTTGGTTAAGTCATGTTGAAATATTTGGTATGTATCGATGTTGTAGAGCCTAAAAATCAATTTGCACCATGTTTTTATTACTCAGCAATTAATTTGCGAACAAAAAAATAAGTTGCGCCACAGTTATGAAGCCCAGAGATCAAGTTGTGCCCAAAAAATCAAGTTGTGCCACATATTAGATTGCGGCTAATCACATTGCGCCAAAGCCTGTATGGCGCCTGACAATAATTGTCATCATTAACTGATAGTACTGACAACTGACAGCACGTTAAACGAAGAAAATCTCTTCGAATCCCGTAAAGCATGGCGCTCGATATAATTTATTGTCATTGATGACAGCTGTTCAGTGCACTCTATATGTTGCGCCTAGGCGCAACCTGATCAAACTCTCCTCGCAGACCAACAACCTAAATGATGCCACGTGCCTATACACTGTGTTTTGCCCAGGCGTAACCTAATCAAGCGCAGTTTGACTCGTTGACTGAAGCTCGCGCAACCTAACAAAGTTGAAGCAACTAACGTTCTAAAGCAGGATGACATGGTGCACATGCCATTAATCTCTCAAAACGTGTCCACTACTCTGTACACGATCATGCGCATCTCAATCATATGATGCCATGCGTCCAAATACAGTTAGTACACGTTCGAGTAACTGAATGGAAGTTGGCACAATCTGAAGTGGCATAGTTCGACCTCGCGCACATCAGAATAATTGCTAAAATAGTTATTTCCATAACTTTATAAAGAGAGTTTCTAATCATTATCAGAGGACCAGAGATCAAGAGTTCTTGCAAAAGTGTTGCTGCATTCTCCAGAGGCTTTAGTCTTCAAGTTCACGCAGTCCAAGGGATAAAGCGATCGTCTTTTGATTGGATTCCTAAAGTTGTACTTCTCCAGAATTTATTGTACTTTGTACGTGTTTGCCATTGATTATCAAAAGAACAAAACAGTTTTATGGGAGGACTGAACTTAGACTCACAATACAAACTCGCCCGTACAAAGAAAGCGTAGGAATGAAAACCTAGGTACAGCAATCTAAGTAAAATTGTTTAGTTTTTCTGGGGGGTAACGATAGAGGCTCGGAAGAGTGACGGAAACTCTGCCTTACTCCTTGGACGATCGGACATAGCTTTGGCTCTGATGAAGAAATGCTCTCGGAATGTGTGGGGAGATTCTTCTGTGTGCCGCCGCTCTCTCTCTGTGCTTCTCTTGCTCTCTCTGTCTCTTTTGATCTCTAGGTGTCTAGATGTCTAGATGTCTAGGGTTTGAAAGGGAATGACACCTTGCCATTTATAAGGATCTGTGATAAATGGGGTGTACAGTAATTATTCCTTGGAATGTGGGTGAATGAGGATTTGATTGAGATTCGCCTTGATCTGATTTGTTGAAAATTAATCTTGATTGCAACAAATCTGGGCAGTTATGATAATTTCAATAAATCTGCCTTATCTGCTTGGAAATTGATCTCGGGCAGTTAATATTGATTGTAAAAAATCTGGGTTGTCATGATTTGCTGGCAGCCATAACTCTAAGGGGATAAGACCGCCACGTGTCCCAACTGTCTGTGATGTCGATTGCCATAAATCTGAATTATTAGGATTTGATCACTTCTTGCCACGTGTCCCAACTGCTGCGACCCGCATGGAGGACTATAATAGTTGAGCCGCATGAGTATGGCCTCGTGTCAAAGCCACATAAGGGTGGCTTTATCTGAACCGCATGGAAGTAGCAGCCGCATGCAGATGGCAGCCGCATGAAGATGGCAGCCGCATGAAGATAGCAGTCGCATGAAGATGGCTGACGCATGAGGATGGCAGCCGCATAAGCCGCATGAAGATGGCAGCCGCATGAAGATGGCAGCCGTATGAAGATAGCAGCCGTAAGGGGGTGGCAGCCGCATAGGGGTGGCGGCCGCATATGGGACTTTGGAGTTGGTGGATCGTGCCAGCTATAAAGATTTTCTTCGTTTTCCTAGGAGTACGCCATCATGTCAGAGTCATCATTCCAGCTTTATGTCGGAGCTGTCATTCACTGTGTCAGAGCTACCGTCAGAGCATTTAATGAGACAATTATTTTATGGCCAGCTGTAGAGGCAAACCGTCTAGGGCCACGTGGCTCTTTCCTGAGCTGCATGGAGCTGTAAGGGATTCCCGAGCCGCATGAAGTTCTGAAGGACTTTTTAGCCGCATGAAGCTCTAATAGATTCCTGAGCCGCATGAGGCTTCTTCTGCTCTGAGCCGCATGGACTTGTCTTGTTCTTTTCCATGCTTCTACAAGACCCCCTTCAAAGTTTTCAATTTGCAAAATTGAAATACTTTGAATAAAAAGCATGGCTATGTTTATATATAAGCTCTTCTGGTCGCATAGGATGTTCTGGCCGCATAGACTCTCTAGCCGTATGGACTCTCTAGCTGCATGGACTGTCTGGCCGCATAGATTGTCTGGCCGCATAGGCCATCTGCCACGTATGTGTCTTTATTTAATTGCCTTTGATTTGCTTTGGTTTTAAAGCCGCCTTTTGGGGTAGGATTCCAACAGTTAGTCTTTAAATATTCAGATTTGCATCGATAACCGAAGAGTCGATTTTGTTCTTTCTTTCTTTTATGTTTTTTTTGAGAGGGACGTGGTCCCAGAACATGTAGTACTTTTAACTTTCAAATAAAAGAGTATGTTTTATTTTATCCTTCATCTGTATTGCTTATTGCGTTTGTGGTGTTGTGGTATTTGCCCCACTAGGGGCTATTCGTGGACCTGTTACCCTTGACATACCTTGGTTTTAGGTACGGATAACAAGTTTGATAGAGATACTTAGAATAATTCCATAGTAAGGTGGCTATGGAAGTTCCTGGTATCGGGAGAAAGAATGCCATGGAACAGCTGGGCTCCCGGGGCATGATGAGAAATGAGGTGCATGTGCTAGAAAACTTAGCATAGTATTTGTGGCCAGCAGAGGACATTTGTGGGCCTATTATCCTTGGTGTACTCCGATTTTGGGTACAGATAATAAGTCGAGAGAAAATCAACATACTTACTCAGAGGTAATGAGGACATGACAAGTATCGAGGTTTTACCGTGGAGTCTTCCTGCTCAGAGGTAATGAGGACGTGGCAGGAGAGGATTCAGCGAAGGATATTTGTGGGCCTATTATCCTTGGCGTACTCCGATTTTGGGTACGGATAATAAGTCGAAAAAGGACCAACATACTTACTCAGAGGTAATAAGGACGTGGCAAGTATAAGGGTTTCTTTGATGGAGTCTTCCTACTCAGAGGTAATGAGGACGTGGTAGAAGTCGACACCATGAAGGGAACATAGAACAACTCAGAGGTAATGAGGACGTGGAAGTTCTATGTAGGGGTGATTTATTTTTGGCGGAAGAGAAACAACTCAGAGGTAACATCGACGTGGTTGTTTCGAGAAATTTGTGGACCCGTTATCCTTTTTGTACACTGAAAGTATGGGTCATAGATCATACAGAAGATGCTCTTTTGGGAAGGAAGTTCAGAGTTATGATCATATATGACTTACTACCCAGAAGAAACGATATGATTTTGATTTGGAGTGACCAGAGTATAAGTTCAGCGGTACCTGCGGGCACATAACTTGACAATCTGGGAAATTTGGGGTTAGAGTGTAAGTTTAGCGGTATAAAGGGGTATATAACTCACAATCTGGAAGATAGTTGGGGTCAGAGTGTAAGTTTAGCGGTACCAGGGGGTACATGACTCACAACCTGAGAGATTTGGGGCCAGAGTGTAAGTTCAGCGGTACAAAGGGGTACATAACTCACAACCTGAGAGACTTGGAGGATGTCGTTTAGACATAATATTTCTTCAGGAACTTATCGTTGACAGGCAACATGAGCAAGTCTCCGTTTTATTTTATGAGGCGGTAAGCACCATTGGAGAATACAACCTCGATGATGAATGGGCCTTTCCACTTTGGCTGGAATTTGTCGACGGTTTTATGAGTCATAACCATCGGCCTCCGAACTGCCAGAACAAGATCACCCACTTGGAATGTTCTGAGTTTAACCTTCTTGTTGAAAGCTCCAGAGATGCGCGCTTGGTAAAGCTCGATTCGTTGTTGAGCTAACAGATGCTTCTCATATAAGGCCTCCAACTCTTGCAGCCAACGACGATAATTATCATCTGTCGTCAACCGATATGTGAGGGCGACACGAAGCGAGGGGATTTGAGTCTCTAAGGGGAGAACTACCTCACTGCCATACACCAGGGAGAATGGTGTGTTCCCCATGGTCATCCGGACTGTAGTACGGTAGGCCCACAAGCATTCGCCAAGCTTCTCATTCGAATCGTGTTTGTTGGAAGACACAAACTTCTTGAGCTGCTTGATTATAGTTTTGTTGAATGCTTCTGCCAACCCATTCGTCGCTGGATTGTACGGTATTGAAGCAACGTTTTGGATTTGGTGTTTGTCGTAGAACCGATAGAAGGCGTGACTTGTGAACTGCGGACCATTATCGTGGATGATCCTTCGGGACAGTCGAAAGCGATAAATGATGTGATGCTTGAGGAAGCTGATCACGTTTGAAGTCTTCACCTCTATCAGCGGAATAGCTTCCACCCATTTGGAGAAGTAATCTTTGATGGCGATTATGAAGCGGTGGCCTCTGGATAAAGGTGGGGTGATAGGACCAATGATATCCATTCCCCATGCCTTGAATGGCCAGGATGCCACCATCGGATGTAGAAACTTCGAAGGTTGATGGATAAAATCTGTATGGATTTGATAGGCTTTGCACTTTCATATATAGTCTATCGCATCCGCTACCATCGTGGGCCAGTAATAGCCCATCCGGCGAAGGCGGTCTTACAACTTTGGGCCAGGCTGGTGGGCCCCGTAGACGCCATTGTGAGCTTCGTGTACGGCTTTTTTAGATTCTGTATTCGACAGACACCGAAGCAGTAATCCATCGTAGAATTGCCGATACAGCATTTTTGTCTCTGTATCGTAGAAGAATCTGAGGGAGCGTCTTCTGATAGAAGTGGCTTCTTTTGGATTCTCCGGTAAGATGCCATAGACTACGAAATCTATGAATGGCTATCTCCAGTCTGGTGCTTCGTCGACCGTCAGAGAGGAGTAACTCTCAACGTATTGAACATTGTTCTTGGAACATCCCAATTCATGGCCTATTACGTCCACCAGGTGGTGAGCATAATTCGGAATAGCTAGGGAAGCAGCAAGGCCTGCTAAGGCATCGGCTTCAATGTTCTGGAGTCGAAAAACGTGTTCTACGAAGAATCCTTCCAAGGACGAGATGATGTCGATCGCTATTTGATGATAGGGGATCATATCTTCATGACGAACTTCTATGAACCCCGGATCTAATTAACGATTAGCTGTGAATCGCCATACGCTTCGAGGTGCTCTACCCCAGCTCCTTTGCAAGCCGGAGGCCAATAACCAAAGCATTGTACTCTGCCATATTGTTTGAATAAGGTTTCGTGAGGGAGTATGCCCTATTGATCACCAATCCGGAAGGAAAAATCAGTACTACTCTGACTCCGACTATGATATTGCCCTTGGGCACAGTTTTTGAAGCGCCGTCAAAGAACATTCGCCAAATGGCATCGTGGGAGACCGTATTTGAATTGGCGACCTCGTCTGGGATCTTTTCGTATATTTCGGTTGACTCCGAACCTGGATGGGCTGCTAAGAAGTCTGCCAGAGCTTTACCTTTAACAGCCTTTTGCGGGATGAAGATCATGTGGTAGGGAGACAATAATATTGCCCAGGTAGCGAGGCAAGAACTGAGTGCACCCGGCTTGGTCATGAGGACCCTGAGAGGGTTGACTCATGATATCACATGGATGGTTTTTCCTGTAATATAGTGTCGCATCTTCTGGATAGCGAACACCAAAGCAAGACATTCCTTTTCCACGACGGTGTATCTGTGCTCAGGCCCTATCATCATTCGGCTGAGATAATAGATAGCCTGCTCATGCCCTGCATCATTATTATGTGCTAGTAGAGCACCGAGGGAATGCTCCATCGCTCGTACGTAAAGCAAGAACGACTTTCCAGCAATCGGGGCCACCAGAACTTGAGGACTTGACAGATACTCCTTGATGTTGTCAAACGCACGTTGGCGTTCTTCATCCCATACGAATGAGACTCCCTTCTTCATGAGGTGGGTGAATGGTTGACATCGCCCAAAGAGGTTAGAGATGAACCTCCTGATGTAAGCCAACCTCCCTTGAAGGCCTTGGAGTTCACGGAGATTTTTCGGGGGACCCATCTCCATAATTGTCTTCGTCTTCTCTGGATCTAAATGAATTCCCTGGGCAGAAATGATAAAACCCAAGAATTTTCTACTAGATATGCCCAGGAAGGATTTGGTAGGATTCATCTTCAAGTTGTGTGCTCGTATTAGGTCGAACACCATCCTCAGATCCTGCAGATGGTCTCCCTTAGTGCGACTTTTGACAGCAATATCATCAACATAGCACTCCACGGTCTTACGCAGTTGATCTCTGAAGATGACACTCATGGCTCTTTGATATGTGGCACCGGTATTCTATAAACCAAAGGACATGACTGTGTAACAATACACGCCAATCGGTGTTCGGAATAATGTATGCTTTTCGTCGTCAGGAAACATCTTGATTTGGTTGTATCCTGAGAAGCCATCCATGAATGACATGCGCTCAAAGCCACATGTATTATCGATCATGATATCCATGATGGGAAGAGGGAACTCATCTTTAGGACATGCTTCGTTTAAATTTTGAAAGTCGATGCAGATTCGAATCTTCCTATTTTTTTTGAGGACTGGTACTATATTGGCGACCCAGTCTGGATGTTGCTCCATCCGGATGAAGCTGCTGGCTATCAGTTTGTTGACCTCGGCTTCGGTAGCATTCATGATATTGGGACGGAACCGTCGTTGCTGTTGCTTGACCGGCTTTGTGTCCGGACGAATGTTGAGTTTGTGAAGCGCTACCTCGGGGTTCAGCCCTGGCATGTCTTTGTAGCTCTAGGTGAACACGTTAATGTACTCTCTGATGAGTTGTAAAAGTACCTCCGGCTCTTCGTCTGTCAGGCTTTTGCTGACGAAGATTGGCTTTGGGAAGGATTCACTGCCGAGGTCAACTTGTATAACCTCATCTTCAGTAGGAGGTTCACAGAGTTCGAAGCGTTTCTCCTATTATGTATCTAGCTGTTGGGCCCACGGCTCTAACTTGAGAAGTTCGGGCGCATCTTCGTCTTCTTCATAGGCATCAGCGAATGCCATATTGACAGACAGAGCTTACCTGAATACCTCCTCGATGTTGACATCCGAATCAGAAGTTGGTGATCCAGTTGATTGTGAATGCCAGTCACATTCTTCATCTGAGCTTTCAGGAGTTCTTGCAGGTGTAACATAGCCCAGACCACATCGGGTCTTGTTGTAGTAATCCTGTGATTTTCTAGCCGGGACTGGCAACTGTAGGGGTAATCGCCGCCCAATGCCGTAGTTTAAGCCTGGCGTAATTTCCAGATCATACCCCTATTTTTCCATGAGGTACTTGGATCGGGAGCTATACAGATAAAGGGGCAACCTCCCGGTGTTGGGTTCGAGATCAACTTTTTCTATCCTGAAGGGCTGTGGATCGTTCTTCCGGCCGAAGATGATTGGATGGTCTTCTCCCTCCACTATGACGCAAGCATTTTCCACAGGAGTAAGTTGGTTCGTGATATAGACGTTTGTTACTTTTGTGTGTAGGTGGGTGCCTATACCGTTTTCCATAGCATACATTGTACAAAGCTTATCAAGCTCGAGGTAATTCAAAGATAACCCTTTATTGATGAAGTAAGGTATCTTTTCCAGTAGAATTACATCATCTGTGGATGGAACATCAGTGTGAGCGGCCACATACTTGGTCAGCTCTGGCTCCTCTTCGGCCACCCCCTGTGCAAATAAAGATTGGGAGGATGACTTAGGCAGCTTAATCATCAAAGGCTCCAATGGTGGAGCAGAGCGTGGAGTTGTTGGCACACTAGCGACCCCCAATTTGGTGTTTGATGCTAGACGGGGAGTTGTTGGCTTGCTAACAGTCCCTGGCTTAGCACTTGGCTGTCGATTCATTCTGGGAAGACGAATCATCATTGGCTTATCAGAAGGATTGGACTTTTCTGTTTGTTGTTGACCAGCCCTAGGCAACCTGATTGTCAGCGACTCCGTAGTGGGTTTCGGCGCTTGGCCAGACCTTGGCAGTCGAATCGTCATCTGCTCCTTTTGTACAGTAAGCACCAAAAGACCAGTTGCTTCTCTATGCAGAGTGGCTGTCAAGGGTGCAGTGCTTCCTGGCTTGCGGGGTTGGAGATGGATTCTTAAAGGTTCCTCCGGCCCCGAAATGGCCTCTGTCTGCTCTAGATCATCCTCCTTGATTAAGTACCTCTTTAACTTCTCATACAAGCAGGAATCTGAATAATAGGATTTGACCCCTTTGAAGGGATCGATGTCGACAAATTCCATCCTCACGAAGTCATGCTTGTCGACGTACTTAAAGCATTGGTGCAATGTAGAAGGCACGATCATATAATCGTCTATCCACGGACGCCCCAGAAGAATGTTGTAGGAGGTGTCTGCGTCGATGACGTAGCAGGTTACTTCCGACTGAAGATCGCCAATTTGGCACTTCAGATGAATTTTTTCGATGGGATAGCTTCTTCCGAAATTGAAGCCGCTGATGGCAGTGCTGGTAGGAGTCAGCCGATGCATAGGAATACGCAGATGGTGGAGCAAGCTCTTCGGGATAATGCTTATCGAAGAAACGGGATCAACGTGCATCTGATCCACCTTGACGTCGCCGACGTATCCAGTATAATACAGAGGGCGATCGTGCACGTTAGTTTTGATAAGCATGTCCTGCGGAGTGAAGACAATGTTGGGCATGGCTCATGTACAAGCGCTGCCTTGGAGATCTGCCGGCGAGCTCTTGTCTGTAAGGTTGACCTGAGCCAGATATGCATCGGCGTTCTAAAGTGCTTCTCTCAGTGCGATGCGAACGTCCTTGGAAAGCCTCAAGAGCTCATATAGTGACAATTTGGCTGGTATGTTGGCCAGTTGTACCAAGATGTCGAAGTTGTAAGGCATCTCTAATCCCTGAGGCGTATCTTTTCGGAGCAGTGGCTTGTCGAAGCGGGTCTCCTTTGGCCTAGGCTTGTCGGTCGTCGGAGGCTGAGAGGGACCTGGAGCATCAGCAGCGGCCGGCTGGCGCTCTTCCGTCGAGTTACCCGGTGTAGGTTAGGATTGTACACCAGATCGGGTGACGACAGCCGTAGCTTCTTCGACATCTGCCGAGATTGTGCGGCAGGACTTGACTTTCCTACCCTTCTTCTTGCCAGTAGAGAGTGATGTCAACTGAGTCACTTCAGATACCAGGTCGGATTGACCTACATGACCTTCCCTCGTGACGTGGTGAAGGGCACTAGACTAGCAGCTTGGTCTCGGGGAGGTGGAAGATTAGCGACCTCCATCTTTGCTCGAGGGACGGGTACTACTCCGTCTTGCGTCTTCGTCGGCGGGAAGCTGTCGAATTGAACCGATACCATATTGGCAGCGACTGTCACCTCCTCGAAATCAATGGCCAGGGCCTTGGAGTCAATGAGGTGCTGGATGTACCGCTTCAATTGGTAGCAGTCTCGTGTAGCATGATGGACGTAGCGAAGGTAGTGGCAGTACTTGGGGTTCTCCATCTCTGCTGGTCGCGGTTCACGTCTTGGAGGAGGGAGCTAAATTCTGTCTCCTTGGATGAGCATGTCAAGGATGGACTTGACATGACTGTCCTCGAAAGAGTAAGTCATCTGCGGCCACTACTTTTCTGCTTGCTTCGGTTCGGGCTTCGAGGCTGTGTCGGCCACCATAGCCTGTTTGCCCTTGTTGTCTCGGTTGTTGGAGGAATTACCACCGTTGTTGTTGTTGGCATTAGGGCGTTTGCCTTTATTCTCTCCCTCCAAGATGTGAAATCCCAGTTGGCGGGCTTTCTTCAACTTATCTTCTGCGCTAGTGGCGTTGATGATGAAAGTCTTTCAATCCTTAAATTGACATTCGTCCATCCAGAGGCTGATTGTGGGAAGCAGCCTCTTTTGGCAAATTTCAATTAAGGATGAGTCCGGGTTACCGGAGGGCAGCTTCATTGCGGTCTGGCAAAACCGCTCAATGTAGTTTCTTGTCAGCTCCTTCTCTCCTTGGACAACGTCCATGAGGGTTGACATGGTCACATCTTGCTCCACCTCATAGAACCTCTCTAAGAACATCCGTTTGAAGCCAGCGAAGGTATGGATGCAGTTGTCTGGCAGGTTACGGTGCCAGTCGAAAGTAACCCCTTCCAATGCCTCGATGAACAAACGCGTGAGTATGGCGTCGTCATGAGGCAAATGGTCGGTTGTGACTTCAAAGTAGGTGATGTACCGGCTTGCTGAAGTCTTCCCATCATACGGATTAATGTTAAATGGTTTATATCTTGGTGGAAAGGGAACATCTCTCCATGCAGCAGGATACGGTTGTTGTATCCTGAGGTCCTGGTAGTTTTTTGGGCGTAAAACATGGCCCGGAGCTCCTGGACCTCTCGTTTTGCCTCCCTGGCTTCGTCTGCAGCGGTGGGAGCCGATACTTCGTGAGGATTGTCGCCCGGGTTTTGTGCCGTCATATTTGAGTCTGTATTGACCACGAGACCCGAGCTTGTTTGGCCAGGCGTCCTTTCCTACAAAGCTAGTAGTGCCGCTTTGATTTCGTCCACAGATTTGACCAAGGTACGAAGGATGGCCTCCAGAGTGTCGATGTGTTGGCAATCACTCGGACCGTCTTGGTTATTTCCAGTCATAAATGCTGTTCTCACACGGGGAACAGTGGAAGGAGCTGTGGAGGATGTGCTCTCCGAATCATATCCTCGCAGAGAGAAGTCGTCGGGGTATGTAGGAATATTTTTCTCTGGCTCGGACTCAGCGGAAGTGCTACCCCCTGCGTTGGAGGCTGTCTCGTCTTGGGACCCATGGACATCCTCAGGGACGTCTGGATCTACAACATCTGTGGAGGGAATTGTTTTCCCTGGTGCATCTTCTTGGAACATCGGATTGTTGTGGATGTTCGAAAGGGTGCCACCCCCAGCTTCAACTACCCCCAAGGATGGGGATGACGAATCTCCAAGTGTTGAAGATTTTGTCTTTGAACGGATGCCTTGGTAAACTCCTCCTGTAACGGTTGTGGACAACCGCCTAGAAGAGAGTTTCTTGGTTGAAATTTTTGGGCTGGAGACATTTGTTTTCTTCCCTCTCCCGCCGTCAGGGATCTTCTGAGCAGAATTGCAGAAAGCGACGAGAAGCGCCTCGTCCTCTGAGCTTGGTTGTCGCAGTCGTTGGAAAATGGATCTTCGGTCTTCTTGTACTGCCGCATTGTTGTAGCAGCAGTTGACAATGACTTGGGTACAGTGATGTCCATGGAAGGACTCTCTGCGCTCTGAGGCTTCTTCTCTTTCCTTGCGCTTGTGAAGGATCATGTCACGCAAGTTAGGTGTGTCTCGAGCAACCTTTACACCCGTTTTGTGGGCCCGGGAATCCCGAGCATCTGAGTGTGCTGGCACCATATTTGCTTCCAGATTGTTGGGAGACTCTTGGAAACTACTCTGTTCGTTTGCTGCCGGGGGCTGGACACAGTCGGTTCTGTACAACTTTCCATCAGAGGCCCGCGTAACAGTAAGCGAAACTCTCTGATGGTCAGAGGTTGGGATAGCTGACTGAGCTCGATGAGCCCGTACTGCCCTATACTTCTTCACTCTAGCACCCAAGGGTGCATAGTAGGAAGAGTCTAAATTGTGCCGCACAGAGTCAGGCACATCCTGCTGAGAGCATGAGAGACGGTCGAAGACTGAGCCCGAGCCGCGTGGAGCAGATGGCCTGCGGCTAGGATTGGTGGCCGTGTAGGCTATCTGCATGCGGCTAGCAGTTGTGGCCGTATGAGCCTTCTTCATGCGGCTGGATTTGGCTGCTACATGGACATTCATGCGGCCGGATAGGTTGGCCACATCAGCATTCATGCGGCTGGATCTGTTGGCCACATCAGCATTAATACGACTGGATTGGTTGGCCACATCAGCATTCATGCGGCTGGATCTGTTGGCCACATCAGCATTCATGCAGCTGGCTTTTGTGGCTGCATCAGCATTCATGCGGCTGTTTTTGTGGTCTCGTCAGCATTCATGCGGCTGGCTTTTTTGGCTGCATGAGTCTTCTCTATGCGGCTGGCACCTTTATGCGGATTGGACCGCATAGAGTTTCTCTTTGCCCCTGTAAGTCCAGCATCATAGTATTTTCTTCTGCCGAACTTGGGGACAGCAGAGTCTTCTACGGTCTAAAATGGGGCTGCATGAGAGTTTTCCCCCGCCGTCGCGAGCATCAGAGAGCACTTCTTCGAGAGCTTGGGGAGCAGCAAATGACTTGGGCCTCCACTCCCTGTGGGCCTTCTTTGTGCGGGCTCACTTCTGGACCGGGACAGCGCTCCCGTCGGAGAGCATTTCTTCAAACGCCTGCTGGTCGAAGCGGATGACTAGCATCTGTTGGGTAAAGCCAAGTTTGGCTGCATCCGATTGTGTCATCAACTCCTCAGCCGTAGAGAATTTAGTCCCCAACAGAGTCGCCATCATGTTTGCCATTGATTATCAAAAGAACAGAACAGTTTTATGGGAGGACTGAACTTAGACTCACAATACAAACTCGCTCGTACAAAGAAAGCCTAGTAATGAAAACCTAGGTACAGCAATCTAAGCACAATTATTTAGTTTTTCTGGGGGGTGACAGTAGAGACTCGGGAGAGTGACGGCAACTCTGTCTTACTCCTTGGACGATCGAACGTAGCTTTGGCTCTGATGAAGAAATGCTCTCGGAATATGTGGAGAGATTCTTCTGTCTGCTGCTGCTCTCTCTGTGCTTCTCTTGCTCTCTCTGTCTCCTCTGCTCTATCGGTGTCTAGATGTCTAGATGTCTAGGATTTGCAAGGGAATGGCACCTTGCTATTTATAAGGATCTGTGATAAATGGGGTGTACAGTAATTATTTCTTGGAAAGTAGGCGAATGAGGATTTTATTGAGATTCGCCTTGATCTCATTTGTTGAAAAATCAATCTTGATTACAATAAATCTGGGCAGTTATGATGGTTTCAATAAATCTGCCTTATCTGCTTGGAAATTGATCTCGGACATTTGATATTGATTGTAACAAATCTAGGTTGTCATGATTTGCTGGCAGCCATAACTCCGAGGGGATAAGACCGCCACATGTCCCAACTGTCTGTCATATCGATTGCTATAAATCTGAATTGTTAGGATTTGATCACTTCCTGCCACGTATCCCAACTGCTACGAGCCGCATGGAGGACTGTCATAGTTGAGCCGCATGAGTGTGCCCTCGTATCAGAGCCGCATACGGGTGGCTTTATCTGAACCGCATGGAAGTAGCAGCCGCATACAGATGGCAGCCGCACGAAGATGGCAGCCGCATGAAGATAGCAGCCGCATGAAGATGGCCGCCGCATGAGGGTGACAGCCGCATGAAAATGGCCGTCGCATGAAGATAGCAGCCGCATGGGGGTGGCAGCCGCATAGGGGTGGCGGCCGCATAGGGGGCTTTGGAGTTGGTGGATCGTGCCAGCTATAAAGATTTTCTTTATTTTCTTAGGAGCATGCCATCATGTCAGAGTCATCATTCTAGCTTTATGTCGGAGCTGTCATTCACTATGTTAGAGCTGCCGTCAGATCATTTAATGAGGCAGTTGTTTTATAGCCAGCTGTAGAGGCGAACCGTCTAGGGCCACGTCGCTCTTTTCTGAGCCGCATGGAGCTGTTGGGGATTCCCGAGCCGCATGATGTTCTGAAGGACTTTTGAGCCGCATGAATCTCTAATAGATTCCTGAGCCGCATGAGGCTCCTTCTGCTCTGAGCCGCATGGACTTGTCTTGTTCTTTTCCATGCTTCTACAGTACGATTTTTTTTAAGTTTGGAATAAAATTTTTGTTTTTGCAAACAAAATGGCGACTCTGCTGGGGACGACTTTCTTTTTCGACGAGAAGGTGATAACTCAATGTGATACCGCGTCAATCGGCAAGACGCAGAAGACCCTGGTTGTTCAAGTCAACCAGACAGCCTACGAGGATATGATCAACACCAAGAGCACCAAGCGTACTGTGGCTATTGCCAAGAACAGAACTGTGTGGACTCTTATGCCTTCCACTGCTTCTATTGCCCGTGTGCAACCTGAGCACTCAGTGGACAAGGCACAAACAGCCTCTATGGCCCAGGCGCAACCTACTTCTGTTGCCCGCGTGCTACCCATTCACTCAGTGGCCAAGGCATAAACTGCCTCTGTGGCCCAGGCTCAGCCTGCTTCTGTTGCCCGTGCGCAACCCATTCACTCAGTGGCCAAGGCACAAACAGCCTATGTGGCACAGGAGCAGCTGCTTCTGTTGCCTACACGCAACCCATTCACTCAGTAGCCAAGCACAATCTGCCAATATGGCCTAGACACAGCCTGCTTTTGTTGCCCGGGCGCAACTCACTCACTTTGCTGACAAGGTGCAACCAGTTGCCCGTTCTGACAAGGCGCAACCTATGCATTATGTTGCCCGAGTGCAACTTACACACTCTGTTTCCTTGGCGCAACTCAAGGGAAATAGCCTTTTGGCTATTCCCTCTTCTTCTCATGTTCTGAACTTGGAGAAACAATGTTCTAGTGCTAATATTAGACAGAATAAAGGGAAGAGTCCTTTGGCACTTCCTCAACTTGTGCAACCTGCGCCTAATGTGGTTCAACAACAAAACAGAGGGAAACACTTCTTAGCTAACCCTTCACAAAATAAAGAAAATCGCCCTTTGGTCTTTTCTCAATCTTTTCCGGTTTATGACTCGGAGGAAAATATCTCAGAATGTACATTTACACCAGTCAAAACAAGAATTCCCTTGAATAGAGATTCCTCTATTCTTAACAGAGGTCTTCAAATTTCTGCTAGGGAAAAGAATGCTGATCAAAGTGGCATCCTGCCTACCCCTATGGTAACTACTGAAGATCTTCCAACCTTGCATATCTCAAGATCCAAGCAAGAAAAATTGTTGGTATCTCAAACAGATTCACCGAATGTAGAATTATATGATTTATGCGCCTATCTCAACAGGCGCCAATCAGTATCAATCTCGGTAAAATGCAAGCATCCTATGCCAAAGGCTAACTTGCGCCAGAAACACAGCTTTGAAGAGAAAGACCCAATCACTTATGCCAATAAGTTAAGTACTTCTCTGTACACCCACGGAACTAAGCATCTTAAGAACCAAAGTCATGTTCCTAACATCATTAAGGAATATGTTCCTCCGACTTCTTCTCGTCCCGTGGTGGTAACTGATCTCCGGGAACATCTTACACAAAAATGGAAGATCATGAAGACATCTCACTCACCTCTAAACCACCCATCAGAATGCCATTATGTTCATGAAGTGGTTATCAAGTGTTGTTGTCAATCAGCTAAACGATCTGTCTTCGATCGTCTGAACTATGCTTCAACTCCTGAACCTATGATGGTAGATGATGATGAGCTGTTATATGCTTCTATCAACATGACTTTTCGGGACACTGAGGGTAGAAAATTATCAAAGCGTGGCACGTCTCGCAATCCTAGTCAGCAGTACTTGGATCAACTCCGTGAATCCAGTGAAGGGGTCTTTCAACATACCAGATCGAAAAATTGGGATTTAGACCGAGATATCTTTAATCAGGAAGATCTTTCCATTACTCATCTGTGAGAGGATTCTTTATCTAACTTTGATGCAGATAGTGAAAGCTCTGAACAAACTATCTCATCAATAGTGGCAAGAAAGGTGACAACATATGCTGTTACAGAAGACCAAGATGCTTCTAGTTCAGCCAGTCAAGAACAACGCATTGCTGTACTGGAAGACAAACTGAAGACCATGGCTGAAATGGTCGCAAGTATGTACATTATAATCGTGGCTCAACATGCAGTGCCACCGATTATGAATCCTGCTACAAATCCCAAGCTCATAGCATCTTCTGTGCCTGTTAATGTTGGTCTGGGGTACCGCCTCCCCAGGTTGCTTCTGTACCGATTCAAGCTACTTCCAGTCAGTCTGATTTTGGGGGTGGTAATTATCATGATGTTCCTCCTCCTAACAATTCGAATCAATCTACCAATTCACGGACATCAGGGAATGCTTATGAGGCCGTAAAACTTTTATGCACCCAGTTCGAGGCCTATAAGCAGAAGGATGGTCTACAAAGACTTGGGTTAAAACAATTTTATCCTGCGGAATGGAAGGAGGTTCAATTTCCTCATAAATACAAACTTCCTACCATTATGTTGTTTAATGGCGGCACTTCTCTAAGTCAGTATATCAATCACTTTGAAGTGATGACTGATCAATTGTAGCCAAATAATGCTCTTCTTACAAGGGTGTTCGTCGGTTGTTTAGCCGGTACAGCATATGACTGGTACCCTAGTTTGCCTGATGGCTGCATAACCGCATTTGCTGGTTTTAAGCAAATGTTCTTGGAACGATTGAATGAGGGGGTCAATAACATGACTATGTCCGCCCTCATCAAAATTAAACAAAGACACAATGAAACTACTGAGAATTTTATTGAAAGATTCTGCCGTGAGGTACTTAAAATACCTCTAGGAACTCCATCTGCTGTAACAATAGACACCTACAAATCAAACTTATAGCCTATTATCAGCATGTGGACCGGATCAACACAATTCTAAGATTGGCCTTCTTTTATTGTAAATGCCAAAGCTGCGGAGGTTAATGCTGAGAAGTTCAAACAGTTATGAGTTTAAATAGCTAATCCTAACCAAGACGAACACCCAACCTTCGACAAGAATAATCGCTAGAACAATCGTAAGGGCAAAAAAATATTAGCCATTAATCTCAAGGGCAAGGAATCATTGGTTGTCAATGTTGCTCAGACTACATCCACTCCATCAGCACCACCACAAAAAGCACCTCATCCAAAAGAAGAGTATTCTTTTGATAAAGATGATATTATGAGCATCTTCAATTACTTGATCAAAAGCAATAAGCTTCAACTGCCAGAGGCAAAATGACCAGATGAAGTGGGTAAGACTAACCACCCTAAATATTGTGCTTATCATAGGTTTATAGGGCATCCAACTCGAGCATGCTACGTGCTCAAAGGCAAAATCCAAGAGATGGTCAATTCTGGTGCAGTTACTCTCCAACGGGATGAGAAGACTGTGACGACCAATGTTGTCTCTGTGTAATTTGGGGACTTCCTACCGCAACTAGTGCAAGATGGTGTCGTTCCCATTCTGAGGGCTACTCTCGAGATCGTGAATCTTCCACCTCCCCAAAATGAGGGTCTTGTTCCGCTATCCACTGACAAAGGAGAAATCATATGGATTCATCCATATCTAGTGGCAGAATTTGAAGCACCTTCTTCTTCCAATCAAAAGAAGCATTCTAAAATTAAATCGAAGAGCTGCAATATGGTATCCTTTGAACCTATAGCAGCGGAAGAAATTTTAATCAACACCAGATCTGGGTGACCTTGCCTCTGAGAGTATCCCAAAACTCAAGAGAATCCTGCCCCATCTCCTGATGTTATTCCAGTAGTGGAACCAATTCCTCCCAAACCAATATCAGCAGACAAGGGAAAGCAACCTGTCCGCTTTGATAGAGCATTGAAGAAGTCCTCACCTTTCGAACTTAAAAAGCCATATAATTTCGATATACTGGCTCAATTGGCTAACACTCCAGTGAGATTGTCAATCTTCGAACTCTTACGTCTCTCAAAAGAGACTCGAAAAACGCTGAGTGAGGCCTTCATACAGGCCGATGCTTGTCGTGCTCTCCTCAAAAAGCCTGAAAAGGAATATGTCAGTTGTACACATTGTCATAGTGTATTTGAACTGATGCCTAACATCACCTTTACACAGGATGACATGCTGTTAGAAAACAATCGTCATGATCGTCCTCTCTACTTCACAGGGTATGTAGACACCGTGAAAGTTGATCGCATTCTGATTAACCCAGGGTCTGCACTTAGCATTATGCCGAAGAATTTGCTGGATGCTTTGAAGATCCCGGTGCACAACCTTTCTACAACTATCACTTCTATCTGAGGTTCAATCAAGAAAGAAATGAACCTTTGGGGAAGATATGCCTGAAACTTCAAATCGGTAATCTTCGTACAAAGGTGATTTTCTATGTGATTGATAATTATGGATCATATAATGTTTTGCTGGAAAGACCATTCCTTCACGAACATAACATTGTACCTTCTACTCTCCACTAATGTTTCAAATATATGGATGCCAATGGAGAAGTACAGAAAGAAGTTGCAGACTTAAATCCTTTCAATGGAGTTGAAGCATACTGCAACGATTCTCGCATGTACAAAGAGGAATTCATGAAGGTGGTATTAGCAATGGATACTGACGAAGAACAGAAAGGCGTACCAAATGATACTCTAGTGATCCCTGTCAAAGGATGTACCTCCTGTCCTCAGTCTTCCAAGACATTGACCATTTATCTTCCTTCTCACAAGGAGCAGCCTCCTGGTGTTAGACAGGAACAAAGGGAGCTCACTGTCACGCCCCGATCCCGCAGAGTCCCTTTTCGTCCTCGCTTCGGGCTCTTTGGGACCGTTCGTCCTCGCTAAGGCGTGATGCCGTGCAAGCCTAAGTTGTGCTTGCAAAAGGCCAAGACCTGGAACAAGACAAGATAGACAAGGTTGACAATACGCAGCGAAACGTATCGCAGATAATTGAAGCAGCAGCGGACATATTTCAGAATACAAGTATTGAACACAATGGTAACAAGAACATTTCTCTTTATTGATTTCATTTGAACAGATTACAAGCTCTCAATTCTCTCTGATACAATGTTACATTCTCTCAGAAATAATACAGATTACAATGATTCCGTTCCCATACATTACATCCCTTTATATACAAAACCAAACTCTTGCACAGATGTCATCTCTTGGGCATCTTTTCTGATTTCTGGCTCCTGAGGATGAGGCTCGAGCTATCGCTTCAGACTATCCTTTTCGATGCATAGTGCACCTGCATGCAGACTGATAATGGGTCAGTATATCAGCATACTGGTGAATGTGTGAACAAAGAGCTATATTTGTCTGAAACGATCACTGTTCATTTAGTGAGAAAATATTTCTTGTGGTGTGATCTTGCTAGTTTTACCTAGATTCATTCCATGCATACAGAGTCAGTTTACATATCTTTTGAAAACACATCTTTGAAAAGCCACAATCATTTCAAGCATACAAGGGACGAATCATTTCAAGCACGATACTTATTATCGTGGAGTGCGCAACGTGTTTCATGAGCATATCTTTTCATTTGTTCGAGCAACTGTTAGGGACAATATTAAGCATGGTATCATATCTTTTCTTTAGTGGAAACATAGCACTTCTTTGTAACAGATTAATCTTTGAAGCAATTCATATATCAAACTCAAGCAATACATGTGTATCACTTTTCAGTAATTCTTACCATAGCCGATCGTCCATCCCTGCACAAGACAAGGATTAGCATAAACATTATAAAACCAACATTATCATTCCCTGTTCGTCTCTGCTTTAACTCTTGTAAAAATATTCTTTTAACTCTTGTCAATATGCAGCATGACAATAACTCTTGTGGTCCATGGGCAATACCCATATTAGCAGTCGAAACTTCTTGCCCAACTACTAATAGACTGACACCCCCTCTTTCTGTGGGGACTTCTAGCCCCAGGTGTCCTGTTCTCTCCTAGGCCGATCGACTCCGGGCGCCCCCAGAATCGTCGAGAGACTACCACTTGTGCACAAGCCGTCTAGACCAATGCAAATGCAACTATCATATAAAACAATCATGCATCAATCAAGCAACTTGCAAACATATTCATCTTCTTCTTTTCATGCCTTTGCAGATATACGACACGTTCAATTCGTGCCTTTCTTTTATTCAGGTCAACATGTACAAGTCCGTCTGTACATGTCTATAATTCTCAAGCATACAAGCAGCAAGCAATGATCAAGCATTCAATTCGATTCATTTGTCTTCTCTTATCCTATCAAGCATGACAAGCATCATTTCAGTTCTTATTAGCAGGCAACGAGTCTTCTTATTAGCATGCTGATTATTTCTTTTCTTGTTCTTAGCATGGCAACATGTGAATTCTCTTAAAGCATACTCAATGATTTACCATCTTGTTATTAACAAAAGCATTCAATCAAAACTCAGATTCTTAAGGCGTAAGCGAATCAGCAAATGAGACTTCATCCACTCACCCAGATTAATCGTCTTCTGTTGCAGAGCCAGCAATCCGATCTTTCTATATATCTAGTGCCTTCGCGGAGCGGGGCACTACATAATTACCCACCGAAAAGAAGTTTCGTCCTCGAAACTTAAGGAGAAACTTACGATATCCTTAGCAGCGATAGTCCTCATCCTTCGCCATCATCAATCCACGAAATCATAATTCAGATCATAGCAAAACTCTTGTTCAATCAAGCATTTCAATCTCAAGCAATCAAATCGATAAAATATTTGTCGGCATCATAAAAATATTTATGGACTTATTGTATGGAACGTTCATCTCATTATTGATATCGAGTAGGCAACGGAATTTCAATCAGAAGACATGTACAAATTCAATTGAATCAAAATTGGCCAGAGGATCGTGTTGCTCTGATACCATTCTGTCACGCCCCGATCCCGCAGAGTCCCTTTTCGTCCTCGCTTCGGGCTCTTTGGGACCATTCGTCCTCGCTAAGGCGTGATGCCGTGTAAGCCTAAGTTGCGCTTGCACAAGGCCAAGACCTGGAACAAGACAAGATAGACAAGGTTGACAATACACAGCGGAACGTATCGCAGATAATTGAAGCAGCAGCGGACATATTTCAGAATACAAGTGTTGAACACAATGGTAACAAGAACATTTCTCTTTATTGATTTCATTTGAACAGATTACAAGCTCTCAATTCTCTCTGATACAATGTTACATTCTCTCAGAAATAATACAGATTACAATGATCCCGTTCCCATACATTACATCCCTTTATATACAAAACCAAACTCTTGCACAGATGTCATCTCTTGGGCATCTTTTCTGATTTCTGGCTCCTGAGGATGAGGCTCGAGCTATCGCTTCAGACTATCCTTTTCGATGCATAGTGCACCTGCATGCAGACTGATGATGGGTCAGTATATCAGCATACTGGTGAATGTGTGAACAAAGAGCTACATTTGTCTGAAACGATCACTGTTCATTTAGTGAGAAAACATTTCTTGTGGTGTGATCTTGCTAGTTTTACCTAGATTCATTCCATGCATACAGAGTCAGTTTACATATCTTTTGAAAACACATCTTTGAAAAGCCACAATCATTTCAAGCATACAAGGGACGAATCATTTCAAGCACGATACTTATTATCGTGGAGTGCGCAACGTGTTTCATGAGCATATCTTTTCTTTTGTTCGAGCAACTGTTAGGGACAATATTAAGCATGGTATCATATCTTTTCTTTAGTGGAAACATAGCACTTCTTTGTAACAGATTAATCTTTGAAGCAATTCATATATCAAACTCAAGCAATATATGTGTATCACTTTTCAGTGATTCTTACCATAGCCGATCGTCCATCCCTGCACAAGACAAGGATTAGCATAAACATTATAAAACCAACATTATCATTCCCTGTTCGTCTCTGCTTTAACTCTTGTAAAAATATTCTTTTAACTCTTGTCAATATGCAGCATGACAATAACTCTTGTGGTCCATGGGCAATACCCATATTAGCAGTCGAAACTTCTTGCCCAACTACTAATAGACTGACACCCCCTCTTTCTGTGGGGACTTCTAGCCCCAGGTGTCCTGTTCTCTCCTAGGCCGATCGACTCCGGGCGCCCCCAGAATCGTCGAGAGACTACCACTTGTGCACAAGCCGTCTAGACCAATGCAAATGCAACTATCATATAAAACAATCATGCATCAATCAAGCAACTTGCAAACATATTCATCTTCTTCTTTTCATGCCTTTGCAGATATACGACACGTTTAATTCGTGCCTTTCTTTTATTCAGGTCAACATGTACAAGTCCGTCTGTACATGTCTATAATTCTCAAGCATACAAGCAGCAAGCAATGATCAAGCATTCAATTCGTTTCATTTGTCTTCTCTTATCCTATCAAGCATGACAAGCATCATTTCAGTTCTTATTAGCAGGCAACGAGTCTTCTTATTAGCATGCTGATTATTTCTTTTCTTGTTCTTAGCATGGCAACATGTGAATTCTCTTAAAGCATACTCAATGATTTACCATCTTGTTATTAACAAAAGCATTCAATCAAAACTCAGATTCTTAAGGCGTAAGCGAATCAGCAAATGAGACTTCATCCACTCACCCAGATTAATCGTCTTCTGTTGCAGAGCCAGCAATTCGATCTTTCTGTATATCTAGTGCCTTCGCGGAGCGGGGCACTACATAGTGTTAGACAGGAACAAAGGGAGCTCACCTCTTCTGAGCCACTTGTAATCGACCTTCGTTGTAAAAAACCTCTCTTTCCTTCTCGTTTTTCTTCTCCTCCTCTAGTTATCAATCTGACTAAGCCTTATAAGGCTAAAGGTCCTATTGTAAATGATGATGTAAAGATCAATAAAGTAGTATCTCCTTTGCAGTATACTAATTTCTCTTATCATACTCAATATTATTTGGATATGCTAGATAGTTTCAAACTACTTACAATAGGAGTTGTGCCATCTCTTCAAAATATGGTATCATTTGAACCAATACAAGAATCGTTCTTCCTAGTTCCTTCTCGAAAGAAAGGCGAAACTCCTATACTTTTTAGTAAAGGAACAAAACGAAAAATTATGCTTGACAGCTATAATAAGGATGATACATGAAGGCTATAACTACGTCGTTATAGTACACAATCTAAGGCAATCATCCATAAAATGGGCTATAATTTCAAAACTGGTCTCAATAGCGGTAAAGGAAGGCGAACTCCTATTCGTATTCCTGTTCCAAAAGAAAAATCACAACAATACTACAGCAAAACGAAGCGTGGATTAGGTTATACTTTACCAATTCTGACTCCAGAAGCTTCTGAATTCGATGAAGAAGAATGATCTAACTCTTCTGATTCTGTCTCATGGGATTCTGACACAAGTATTGGTCATGCCCATCGGGTGACAGTATCTTCTAATATGGTGTCTGTCGAGTTCTCAGAAAATGACGAGGATGATATTGAAGAAGCTCCTGAAGCAGATCCTTGGGCACAAAGGATAGAAACTCAGTGGGAGCTCCGTTTTGAACAACGAAAACCACCTACCGAAGATCAACTAATCCATATCGATGTTGGAGAGAAAGGTGTACCACGACCGATCTTTATTAGAAAAAATCTTCCAGAGGATGATAAACAAGAACTGATTCATCTCATTCGTGAATATATCGATGTCTTCGCCTGGAGCTATGAAGATATGTCAGGTTTAGATCCTCATGTCGCAACTCATAAACTTAATATTTTGCCTAATGCCAAGCCAGTCAAACAACAGCAATGGCGATTCAAGCCATAGATGATGGATGCGATAGATAATGAAGTCAGAAAGCTTATCGCTTGTGGTTTTATCAGAGAAGAACAGCATCCTGATTGGGTAGCCAATATTGTACCAGTCTTGAAGAAGACCAAAAAAGTTTAAGTGTGCATAGACTTTCGAGATCTTAATGATGCTTTTCCTAAAGATGAATTCCCTCTCCCAATTACTGATATCATGATCGACAATACTTGTGGATTCGAACGAATCTTTTTTATAGATGGATTTTCTGGATACAATCAAATCCGGATGAATCCAGAAGATGAAAAGCACATTTCATTCCGTACTCCCTGCGAAATATACTGCTATAAAGTCATGCCTTTCAGTCTTAAGAACGCGGGTGTAACTTACCAGCGGGATATGAGTACTATCTTCTGAGATCATTTGCGAAAGACCGTCGAATGCTATGTTGACGATATTGTTGTCAAAGGTCGTCTAAAGGAAGATCATATCCAAGATTTAAGAACTATCTTCAATCTAATACGCCAACATCAACACAAAATAAACCCCACCAGGTCTTTCTTGGGAGTCTCTAGTGGCAAATTTTTTGGATTCGTCATTACCTCTAAAGTTATACACGTTGATCGCGAGAAGATCAAAGCCATTCAAGAGATGCGTCCTCTACGCAACCTAAAAGAGCTACGAGGATTTCAAGGTCGACTTGCTAACATCAGGAGGTTCATTTCAAATTTGTCTGGACGTTGCAGACCATTTACTCAGTTAATGAAGAAAGGTGTATCTTTCATTTGGACATAAGAATGTCAACGAACATTTGATGATATAAAGTGGTATTTGATGAGTCCATCGGTCCTAGTACCACCAATCTCAGGAATACCCTTCTTGATGTATGTCCGGGCAATGGACCATTCACTGGGAGCTTTGCTAGCTCGGAAGAATAAAGAAGGTCATGAACAAGCTATCTACTACCTTAGTCGGACGATGATTGGAGCTGAACATCGTTATAGTCCGGTAGAGAAGGAATGCTTAGCCTTAATGTTTGATATTCAAAAGACAAGACATTACATCATCGGCCAAACCATTCATGTTATTTTCTGAGTTAATCCTATTCGGGTCCTAATGAAGAAGCCCAATACACTCAATTTCAGGCTTGCTACATGGGCCATATTATTAGCACAATATGATATGGTGTATGTTCCACAAAAGTGTAACACCCAGTTTTCTAAAATGAGGGTAACTTTGAACTTTTGTAATTTTGATTAATCAATAATAAGATTTAACTCATATTATAATTTTTAGTGATTTTTAATTAATTTAAAACTGTTTAAAATGTTGAATTGTGATTTTGATGGTTAACTAGTTAAACCCTAGTTTTGCTAAGCCTAGAGACTAACCATGACCAAGGGAGCCTAGTCATGTGATTAGGATGACTAATTACAACTTTTTAGCCTAGGGGTATTTTGGTCATTTCGATAATTTTGTGAAATTATAATTTATATTAATTAAATATTATGCTAATCCTTTAGTTAAGCCTTAATCTTAGCCTAATCTAGATTAGCCTTGAGCTTAGAGTCTTGATTAGGGTAACCTAGTAATGACAAGATTATTAATATCTAGATATTTCTAAGAAAGATATTTACTCTTAGGATATTTGTGAAAAAGAAAGCCTTATGACTAGTTGAACCAATAGGAAGGCTTAGAATTGGGTGGACAAGTCCTAGCCACTCATCTACATGTAAAATTAACCCTAATTTATCTAATGACCAGCCATCAAGTGCCCCCTCCCCCTTCCTATAAAAAATTCTTAAGAAAATTCTTGTCTCTTTTTACCTCTACATAGAACCCTAAGTGTTCTTCCCCAAATTAGAGAGCTTCCCTCTTTGATTTGATTTCCTTTCCCTCACATTCCTCCATCCAACTTCTCCTAATCCATCCCACACCATCAAGGAAGGATTCTATCCAAGAATTTGGGCAAGGTGCAAAGGGAGGTGTCCTTTTGGATAGATCTTCATATCGGAGCCGTGTCCTAAAGATTTTCATTGAGATTCTACTCCTAATAGGTAAAATCTATCCTCTAACTTGATTTTCTTTGTATACTAATTAGTTTTGAATTCAAAGGATCCACCCCCATGCATGTGTCCCCTTTAGATTCAATTTTGAGACCATTTGGAGTCCATTTGAGGATGTTATAGGTGTGTCTTGTGTCCTACTTGATAGATCCCAAATTAGGACACCCCATGTGTATGTATGTATAATAATAGTTTAAATAGATATTTAAATTCGATTTTAGAATGGTTAGAGAGTGGATTGATCTTAGTTAGGATGCTTAGAATGAGTTTCATTTGGATACCTATGTTGGTATCCAAGTATCTTGGCCAACCCAAATTCGTCATAATTTTTACCCACGTTTTTATTAACCAAAGCAACTTAGAAATGTCATAACTTTTAGCTTAGAATTCTAATTTATCTCCTATTTTTTAAAAGAATCGTATCAAAGTTAGCTTTCCAAAAATATATTTTAATAAGCCAAATTCTTTCTGAAACTTTCTGTAGAATTATTTGAGTGTCAACTGTACGAAAGACGAACGCGTTTCGGTATTTTCGCGATTCCGGGAGCTTCCGGACACGAAAATACGATTCGTTTAAAGTTTCGGAAAGCTAACACGAAGGGCTACAACGTACTTTAATCCTAAAATTTAGTGAATGCCCAATTAGTACATTAATAGTTTTAAGTAGAAGAGTGACTATACGATATATGTATTTTGTGTAACCTATGAGCCTATGTAGTATGGATATTAAATGAATATAGAGTATGTAATACATGATATGTTAGATGAATGAAATGATATATATATGATATATATCCTCTTTACATTAATGTATATATATGGTTGAATGCAAGTATGTAGGAATACAATTAATATAATGTATGTAAGTAATGCATAAATGCATGAATGAAAGAATGATATACAATGTATGCATGAAAGTATATAATGAATGCTAGATATGAATGCAAGGTATATATGTAATGATAGATATGAATGCATAATGTATAAATATTGTAATACAATATATAATGATAACATATATGGTAATGTAGAGTATATGATGCAAGCATGAGTGAATGGAGGAAATACATGTATATAGGTAATATAGAATGTAATATATGAATGCAAGCATACAAGATAATGTATTGTATCCATATATGATGTATTCAACTTAAAGATAATGTAATATATAAAATAAATGAATGATAATATATAACATGATATGTAAGGTAATGCAAGGTATGAAATATATGATGTGTGCATGTTTGTATGCCTCTATGTTAATGTATGAAATGATATGAATATACAATGTATGCATATGTATAAAACATGTAGGTAATGCATAGATGCATGAATGAAATGAATGTATGCAATATGTTAATATAAATACAAGTATCTAATATGCATGAATGTAAGTATATTGTAATACAAGTATACATGTACGTATCATGTAATGTAATATACATGATATGTATGTATGCATGTATACAGGAATAAATGTAATATAATGTAGAGTATGAATATATGAATACAATGTATGCAAGTATATAATATATTCAAATATGTATGTATGTATAGGTGCATGAATGATTGCAAGTATGCATATATGATATGTATGTAGGCATGTATGCAATGTATGTATGTATGTATGTATGTATGTATGTATGTATGTATGTATGTATACATGATATGTATGTATATATGTATACAATGTAAGTATGTATGTATGTATTTCTATAAACTGAGTTAACATATAACCTTTTACACATATGCATTCATACACCCTTTGACACCATGTATCCCATGTCACATACACCTACCTATCACTAAATCTGAGAACATTAACACATAACCTTTCACACACATGCCAAACACACACATACTCACTTACTCTTTTACCTCTCTTCCTATATATATATATATATATATATATATATATATATATATATATATATATATATATATATATATATTTTATTTATATATATATATATATATATATATATATATATATATATATATATATATATATATATATGTATGTATGTGCCTATATATATAGCTTTCCTATATATATATCTATGTATATGAATATGTGAATGTGAATAATATATATACATTATATGATTTAGTTTGTGTGCCTTGTTAGCTTATGGCTTAGTTTTGCGCTTGGTTTAGCGAGTGACTTAGGCTATGAGTTAGTAGCTATCTTTGATACTTGATTTGCATATACTTAGTTGTTTAGACCTAGAATTGACTAACATAGACTAGTTGACCATTGTTGACCCAATCCTAGCTAGTTTGACCACAGTTGACTAGAGTTGACCTAGTTTGACTTTATAGTTGACCAAAGTTGACTTTGACCTAGATTGACTTAGAATCATGTAGATTGTATTATAATTTCAATTACCATATAAATTGAACTCTTTATAACCTGTGTTGCTATAACTAGGACTCTGTGACTCCAGTTGGTCATCTTTTTATATCAGCTGTTCAGGGTATTAGGCGAGTACATTCTCTGATAGTTCTTTCATTTACTTGTCAATTAATGTACTTCAGTTCTAGTTAGTTCTATTTGATTCTTGTTACAAACACGTATTGTTATTACTGAATCCATGTATACGACACACATACTTACTCGTCTTGCCTCTATTATTCGAATCATTATACGAATCACTATACGAATCACTATTCGAATCACCCTATTCGCATCTTCGTGTGCTGGCTGGACTTGTATTCGTCTTATGTGTTGGATTATGGATTCATTTGTATTAGACTGGACGGAGAAATACTGATTAGACATGTAGACATATCCTCCTATTCGAATCACCCCTCTGTGAATGATATTCGAACGATAGCCATCCCACACTTGGTCGAGTGTGTGGTGTGCTGTATTACCTACAGCCGTTTACATGTCGATCTTGGTATTTTAAAACACACTTGGAGAATTTATTCGAATTATTGTTAGAACATCATGTGAGTCATTATTCGTATCACCTTATTCGAATCACCTTATTAGAACAATGATTAGAATCACATTCGACTCATACTGTACTAGAATCACATTAGACTCATCTTGTATTAGACTCACATTGGGATTACACTGAACTTATATTGTACTGTCTGGACTCATCATGTTACTCTAGTTCAGCTAGATCTTATTTTACGGTCTTTCTTGCCATGTTTCTCCTCTTGTTTAGTTACCTTACTTTCCTTGTACTTTAACTGTTTTTCTACATCATTACTCGTACAAACTGCCATGTTCATCAATACAACTGTATATAACTGCTTTATAGTTCTCTGTCATTTCACTACCAAATTACAGTACTTTAGCGACGGCCATTTCGCGACGGACATTTTCCGTCGCTATCACCGTCGGATCCCCGACGGATTTGTGACGGAATACCGATGGAAAGCAGTGGACAATTTTTTTTATTTTTTTATGTCCATATCCGTCGTTATGCCGTCGATAGGTAGTCGGCCATGTAGCGACGGTTTTATATCCGTCGCTAGAACGTCGGACATTTTGGCGGCAAAAGCCTAAAATATTGGCGCGAGATTTACTGACGACTTAGCGACGGAATAATCCGTCGCTACTCGCACGAGATTTACTGACGCATTAGCGACGGAATAATCCGTCGCTACTCCATCGCTAAATTTACGTTCCAGACTTAAGTTGAAACGACGGGGGGAACTTTTTCATTCCCCCCAAATTTTACTCTCTCTCCTCTCTCTCTCTCTCTCCCGCGGTGATCGATCGGCGACCCCCTCTCCTCTCTCTCCCGCGGCGGTGATCGGCGACCCCCTCTCCTCTCTCTCTCCCAAAGGTATTCCCCTCTCCCTCTCCCTCTCTCTCTCTTTCTCTCTCTCTCTCTTTCTCGCTCTCTCTCTCTCTCGCGCGCGCGCGCGGTGGTCGTGGGTGTAGCGGGCCGGGGGCGTCGGGGGCTACGGGGGCGGGAAAGCGTTGGAGGGATGGGGGCGCGCGGGGGCTGGCCGCGGGGTGCGGGGGGTTGCGGAGGGGGGCTGGCCGTGCGCGGGGGGCGGGGGGTGTGGAGGGGGAGGTGGGATCGAGGGGGCGGGCAGCGTTGGGGGGGTACGATGGGGGCGGGGGCTGGCCGCGGGGTGCGGGGGGGGGGGGTATGTGTGGAGGGGGGCTGGCCGCGGGTGGCGGAAGGTGTGGAGGGGCGGCGGTGGGAGGGGGCGGGGGGTGTGGAGGGGGCGGTGGGAGGGGGCGGGCAGCTGCCTCCTCCTCTCCCACAGACACACACACACACGGACAAACACACACACACGGACACACACACACACGGACACACACACACACACACGGACACACGGACACACAGACACACACACACACGGACACGCGGACACACAGACACACGGACACACAAACTGAGAATTAGTACATTATTTGTGTTTACTGATTTAAGGATGATTAAATCATTAGGTTTAATCCTATGTCATGTCTGGGTTTAAGTTATATGTTATGATTCATGTTGGCATGGGGATTTTGATTTTTGAATTTGAGCTGTTACATTCTTTTACATTTTGTTACATATACTTACCTGATGGCACCCATGACCCGAGGAGCAACACGTCGTTTGAAGAAAACAGTGAATGCTGAGGTGGCTCCTCCTACAGTTGAGGAGAAAGTGGCACCGGTTGCTAGTGAGACCGGAAGTTCTAGTCATCCAGCACCGGTAGCTAGTAATGCCGAGAGTGCTTTTGATGCAGTCCTGGCAAGGGACGACGCCTCTCCTCGCACCAAAAATCTCGCTTTTCGGAGGTGGTTGCGTGAAAGTATCACTGAGCGTTTGCGTGAGCAGCGTGGCAAGCATTAGCTATTAGTACTTATTTGTATTGGACTATTTTTATTGGGTTGTTTTTGTTTTAGACTATTTGTATTGGACTACATATATGAATTAGAACTGTGTCAATCTCTGGATTATATTGGACTACGACACCGCGGTAACATAGTTCCTGCAGCCATTCGACTGGCGAGGCAGAAACTATGTATCCGTAGATAAAGTGGACTGTCCTCCGACCCTCATCCCTCGGCAATGATGATACGACAACCAACCGGAGAGGATACTCCGAGAGATCCATCTGGGTAGGACGTATACTCTGAGAGATCACCCTTACAGATATGATATCAGTAGTGGGATCGAATGTTGGAGAAGATATTATCACAGTATACGTCCTCTCCTCTACGATGGCTCTAGACCCATCTGCTCGTCCCTGCTTCCATTCTTCTTATTTGACTCTCTCAGCCACGCATTATATATTGGTTTGGTTTATGCATATTTTTTCAGCTCCATTTGCATTAGTCCCTGCAGCCATTCGACTGGCGAGGCAGAAACTATATAGCCGTAGATAAAGTTGCCTGTCCTCCGACCCTCATCCCTCGGCAATGATGATACGACAACCTATCACTATATCTTATATAGTAGTAGATGATGTCTTAGTATTACATTAGTGAGTTCATCTTGATTCTGTTACGTCCTTCAGATACTATATACGATAAGAACATAGATGATTCACACTAATGTATGCTAGAATGAATCTTGACTTGTGTTCTGAGCCATCCGTTCTGATCAAGCATCTTCCTTCTCCTCTCCTCCACCATGGCTCTGAACCAATCTGCTCCTCCCTACTTTCCTTCTTCTTATTTGACTCTCTCAGCCACATATGACATCCAGCTCAAGTGTAGAGTCGGAGGAGAAGAAGTGGGCAGGAAGATGAGGGGGAAGCAGCACAGCCTGCAGCATGACCCGAAGGAAGTACAGAGGTTTTCTTCAACAGCCGTAGGAGAAATAGTCCTCCTACGGCTGTTGAAGAAAACCTATGTACTTCCTCCGGGTCATGCCGCCGGCTGTGCTGCTTCCCCCTCATCTTTCTGCCCACTTCTTCTCCCCCGACTCTACACTTGAGCTGGATGTCATATGTGGCTGAGAGAGTTAAATAAGAAGAAGGGAAGTAGGAAGGAGCAGATTGGTTCAGAGCCATGGTGGAGGAGAGGAGAAGGAAGATGCTTGATCAAAACGGATGGCTCAGAACACAAGCCAAGATTTATTCTAGCATACATTAGTGTGAATCATCTATGTTCTTATCGTATATAGTATCTGAAGGACGTAACAGAATCAAGATGAACTCACTAATGTATGCTAGAATGAATCTTTGGTTGTGTTCTGAGCCATTCGTTCCGATACTTGGCAATTAAGTCATTCGACTGGGGAGGCAGCAACTATATATAAGGCTACTTGCATGTTCTTCCAACTTTAAATTACAAGATTACTACATTTGGTTACATAAATCACTAACCTCATCGCGGCCAATGTTTACAGTCTTGGTCTCAACTGTCTTCGATTCTATGATCCCATGCTTTCGAAAAATAGACAACGCAGACTCCATGGAATAGAATGGCCTTACATGCAAATCGTCTGTGATTATGTATCCTTTCCCTCCTTTCATAAACAAGCCATCTTTGTTGCATCCATCTGCAACCCCCTCCCACGCAATATCCTCATCCATTGCCTTACCACAGGGACATCGAGCGCCAATAACCGAACTATACAGACGGTGAGCCTTGGTGTAGCACTCAAATGTGGGGCATCCGTAAATTCGTCGAGGTTTTAAATCATCGACTTTGAGTTTTAAACCCTCACGTAGCCTTTCTGCTTCACTTCTAGGGTCGAGCAGCATCTTCTTGCAAGCTTCGGTCTCCAGATACTTAGTGTCAAGATTCTGGACGCTTTCGTAGAGCATGTCAACGCATCCTAGCGTCAATTTCCTGTCGAGTAAATTGGCGCTAGGATGCGTTGACATGCTCTACGAAAGCGTCCAGAATCTTGACACTAAGTATCTGGAGACCGAAGCTTGCAAGAAGATGCTGCTCGACCCTAGAAGTGAAGCAGAAAGGCTACGTGAGGGTTTAAAACTCAATGTCGATGATTTAAAAACTCGGCGAATTTACGGGTGCCCCACATTTGAGTGCTACACCAAGACCCACCGTGATGAGGTTAGTGATTTATTTAACCTAAGACATGGGATCATAGAATCGAAGACAGTTGAGACCAAGACTGTAAACATTATGTGAGTTCATGTAGAATGAATTTTGGGTTGTGTTCTGAGTTATTCGTTCCCATACTTGACAATTAAGCATGTGAAATAGAACTGATTATGTTTAATTTGGCTTACGATACAGATTTTCACATCCAAATTGAAATTCAAGTACAATAGTTACTAAACCTTCCACGATACTAATTCGAAATAGTCTATACTAATCCAGCACGTCCTTATAGTTCTCCTACGTATGTTGAAAAAAACCTCTGTACTTTCTCCGGTTGGGTTGTCTTCTGAGCCATCCGTTCTCACACTTAAAATACAAGGATTGGATTCTGTGTTTCGTATTTTCGGCGAACCCAGGGATTGGATTCTGTATTTTGTTTTTTGGTTTCTGTATTTTGTTTCCAGCTCCATTTGCATTAATCTACGGTACGACATGGTGATCAGGACATATATAGTCCCTGCAGCCATTCGACTGGCGAGGCAGAAACTATGTAGCCGTAGATAAGTTGACTGTCCTCCGACCCTCATCCCTCGGCAATGATGATACGACAACCAACCGGAGAGGATACTCCGAGAGATCCATCTGGGTAGGACGTATACTCTGAGAGATCATCCTTACAGAAATGATATCAGTAGTGGTATCGAATGTTGGAGAAGATATTATCACAGTATACGTCCTCTCCTCCATGATGGCTCTAGACCCATCTGCTCGTCCCTGCTTCCATTCTTCTTATTTGACTCTCTCAGCCACACATGATATCCAGCTCAAGTGTAGAGTAGGCGGAAAAGAAGGGGACAGGAATAGGAGGGGAAAGCAGCACACCGGCGGCATGACTCGGAGGAAGTACAGAGATTTTCTTCAACATACGTAGGAGAACTATAAGGATATATCTTTTCACAATATGTCATCTTGTCAAAGACCCTTAATGTGACAACCATGTTACCGCGGTGTCGGAAGACTAATATGTCATAATTTTCTAAGCCGTGTGTTTTGACATAATCATCCCAACTCTTTCCTCCTGTGTCGTAATCTCGCATTATTACATAGAACTGAAATTCGGTTGGGAGGATTATGTCAAAACACACGGCTTATAAAATTATGACATGTTAGTCTTCCGACACCGCGGTAACATGGTTGTCACATTTAGGGTCTTTGACAAGGTGATATGTTGTGTTTACATATATCCTTATAGTTCTCCTACGTATGTTGAAGAAAACCTCTGTACTTCCTCCGGGTCATGCCGTCGGTGTGCTGCTTCTCCCTCCTATTCCTGTCCCCTTCTTTTCCGCCTACTCTACACTTGAGCTGGATATCATGTGTGGCTGAGAGAGTCAAACAAGAAGAATGGAAGCAGGGACGAGCAGATGGGTCTAGAGCTATCGTGGAGGAGAGGACGTATACTGTGATAATATCTTCTCCAACATTCGATACCACTACTGATATCATTTCTATAAGGGTGATCTCTCAGAGTATACGTCCTACTCAGATGTATCTCTTGGAGTATCCTCTCCGGTTTGGTTGTCTTCTGAGCCATCCGTTCTCACACTTAAAATACAGGGATTGGATTCTGTGTTTTGTATTTTCGGCGAACCCAGGGATTGGATTCTGTATTTTGTTTTTTGGTTTCTGTATTTTGTTTCCAGCTCCATTTGCATTAATCTACGGTACGACATGATGATCAGGACATATATAGTCCCTGCAGCCATTCGACTGACGAGGCAGAAACTATGTAGCCGTAGATAAGTTGACTGTCCTCCGACCCCATCCCTCAGCAATGATGATACGACAACCTATCACTATATCTTATATAGTAGTAGATGATGTCTTAGTATTACATTATGTGAGTTCATCTTGATTCTGTTACGTTCTTCAAATACTATATACGATAAGATCATATACTACACCATATGTACAGAACATAGATGATTCACACTAATGTATGCTAGAATGAATTTTGGGTTGTGTATTCTGAGCCATCCGTTCTCACACTTGAAGATAAATTTTCAGTATAACGACGGATATTAGGTTACTCTTCAGTATAATTGATGTCTTTTCTTGGATAATTGGTGTGCATTAAATTCGTATGTGCATATTTCGTCTATGTGATTTTTGGATATATACCTACGCTGGGTTATAAGCGATGATCTGATATACAAAGGAGGTGCTGCCAAAATTTTTGTAGACATTTGGATACATTGTATGTTCGGATATTTTTTTATGTTTGGATAATTTAATGTTGGATATTGGATATATTGTGTTGGTAATATTTTGTTGGATATTGGATACGTTGGATATTGGTGTCGGATATGGATATTTTGCATATGGATATATGGTGTTGGATATTGGATACGTTGGATATTCGTGTTGGATATGGATATATGGTGTTGTATATGGATATTTTGCATGTTTGATATTGTGTTGGATGTGTTGTACAAACAGGAAAGAGTCTGTTTGCAGTATTTTTTTTTCAAAAATTAGAAGTTAGCGACGGACTGGCGACTACTGAGCGACGGATAGTCCGTCGCTATCTGGAAAAACTGAGTTTAGCGACGAAGTGGCGACGGAAAAACCGTCGCTACCTGGAGCATTTCAATAAAGCGACGGATTGGCGACGTAATATCCGTCGCTATCTGTAGGATTTTACATTGAGCGACGGTTTAGCGACGGAATGTCCGTCGACCTAGTTCTGTTTGATGTCCATAAATTTTGCTGTTAGCGACGGATGTTTTGTCGCTAATACGCTTTTACCGATAAATCTACGACGGATTAGCGACGGATATTGCGTATCAGAAAATCACTGATGCGGTTTTGCCGACTCTTTAGCGACGGAGTATTCCGTCGCTAAACCTATATCCTGATACATGTTTTGACGAAAGCTAGTCGGTAATCCGTCGCTATATATATTTAAATAAGCCGACGGTATTCCGTCGCTAAGTCGTCGCTGAGCGACGGAGTAGCGACGGATATGTTTTAGCGACGAGGTTATTCCCGACGGCTGTTTTACCAAAATATCCGTCGGTAATCCGTCGGTATTTAATTTTGGCGACGGAATACCGACGGATAAGGCCGTCGGTAAATCCATGTATTTTGGTAGTGTTTACTTGGGATTTTTTGATGAATTGTACTAGTTCCTGTCCTGACTAGACCTGTTGAAAATATTACAGATAACATGGAGATTCACAGTTAGCCTAGAGGACCAGTAGAGCTTGGAGTAGATTGCTAGTTTATGGTTTAGTTTTCTTTGTTGGAACTTGTATTGTAATAAGTGGAGATTTGAGTTGTATTATGTTTTGTTATTGTGTCGTTTAGACACTTAGACTTATTTTCTCTTCTGTTTGTATCTTCCTTTGAGATTTTCATATCTATGATATCGTGCTATTTCTGCCTTAGTTGTGATTGAGACTGTATTCTGTATTGTCACCTCCACTCGGAGTGTATATACTGTACAGGTACTGTCACGACCCGCACCCGCTTTTCGGATACGAGACGTGTCCAAGCCAGCCTACGCCGCAGAGTCGGCGGTAGAACGCTGTCAAGCCCGCAAGAAGATAAATGCTCAAAATAAACAATATTGCTGCTCATTCACATTTCTAAGTTATTACAACATTTATATTTAAAAGAAAAATAAAGTTTTACAATTAATGAAATGATACAACTCTTTCTATTTCTAGGTCGTCTTCAGCATACCCAAGTTCTCCCAGTGCTAACAGTGATCGCGGCTAAACCTGAAAAATGTTGGTTATCCAGTCAGGATTGGAACAAGTACACAAACCGACGGCAGTGCAAAACACAATAGAATTATCAAGACATGAAAATAGCATATGAGAAATGAAAACTGTAAGATAAAGTGATGTCATAGCACGATAGAGAAATAAACAAGGAAAAGCTAATAAAAGACATCTATCTAAGTGGTGTGAAATATCCTTTCGCCATGTGGACGGCTAGGGGGTAAAATACGGCTCACTGCACGTGTCGTGTGCAGCTGCTATCGTTCAAGAATAGACTCATGGGATATTTCTGGGTAGTCCACATGTATACTGAGATATTTCCCCTCCCGACAACTCCGTGTGACGAGCGTGTCAACAAGCAGCAAGATATGTGTATAGACATGAAATGAGAAAACTACTATGAATCGAAAAACAATCAGAAAGTGCACTTACCTGAGGTCCTTAGCTGGAGAAACCAATACTGTACCACACAATGAGCCACACGCAATCAACACATGTAGAAGTCTCCGGATGCTGAAATAAATAGTACCAACATTCTCAGAATAGTCAAATTAGCTAGGATTGCCTGTCCTTAAGTCTAATTCTGGACACAGGGGCAAAACGGTAATTTCGGGCAAAACGATGTCCGCCGTTGGACCCGCTTTGCACCGAAAAGCGTGCCAAAGTCAACGGTCTCTAAAGTCGTCAAACTACATGTCTACGAATCCAGTTTTCCGATACGGATCCAACCGTATGTCCAAAGTTGGATTCCGGCGGGCCGTGCACAAAATCGCCCGTTGAGCGGGACCGTGGGGCCCGCAAAACGACGTCGATTTCAACTGTCTCAGAATCGGACCAAACTTGGCATGCAGGACCAGAAAAATGATACGGTTCTGATGGCGCAAGTTTCGTCTCGATCTGACGAGCGTGCACAAAGTTATGACTGAATTTGCATTGGACGGATACGGGGCGATTTCGACGGATACTCGTCGAATTCGTCGCGCACACGCGACCAATTTGAATTCCGTCAAAGCACACACGACCACGAAGCTGTTACGCAGCTTTCGATGTCTTTGGTGCGCGACCACGTCGCCCGGAATGGCGGGACGGACGTCGTGTCGAACAATTTTATTATTTTGAAAACAGATTTTTCGTCAACTTCGGAATCAAATAACTTCCTATCCGTTTAATGAAATCCGAATCTACGAGAAGGGTTATGATGCCCTATATGTTGTCTAAAAAGGTGTTCAAATAGAATTTCTAAAAGTTTACTAGATCGATCGGAATCGATCCGCCAATGTAGGTTCCTGGACTGTTTCATGTTCTGTTTTAGAACATGATTTTTCTCGAACTTTGGCTCGATTTCTCTACCAGTATATTACTCCTCGTCGTAAACTAATCATGGATTTGGAAAGAGGGTTATATTGGCTCTTCACAGGGACTTACGGAATTGAAAACGGATCAACGCTGATAGAGAGAACATACCGTGAACAATAGTCGCCGCACAGCGCTGTTTCGGTTTCATGTGCGCGTATTCGCGCGCTCTGGCGCTGTCGTGGCTGCTCCGGCCGGCCGACGACCGCGCGTGGCGGCGCGCGTACATCGATGGGGTCGCCAAGGAGCCAAGGGGGTGGTGGCGCAGTTGGTTTTTAGGGTTTTCCTTGTTTATGAGAGAAAACTCTCTCTCGACTCAATTGTACATCTAGTAGCAGTCGGGGCTCTCGGGTATGGGCCTGGCTTTGCGTTTGCTACTGTTTATTACTTGGGGTGGGGGAGATTTGGCCGTGCGGTATTTTGCAAGCTGGGGGCAGCTCGGGTTCAGCTGAGCCCGAGCTCGCTGCTATGGTTCAAGTGTTGGGTTCTCAGTTGGCTCGCGTGCAAGGGAGGAAAGTCCAGGCACGGCCTGGCTTCAGCTGGGTTTGGCTTGATGTGGCTGGGGTTGTATTGCTATAGATTTAGCAAAAGTTTGTGGGGCTCTCGGTTAGCTAGCAGTGGCCGGCTGCCCTTAAAGCTACAGTTACTCGTTCTTTTCTTCTTCCTTTTACTAAATCTATATCTCTTTCATAAATATATATCCAATGTATATATTTATATGTATATTAATATCCATATATATATATGTATACAGACACGTATATATATATATATACACGTATTCATTTGTATACTTATATATACATATATTTTTTTTTTTTATACATATGTATAAACACACGCACACACACACACACACACTATTATATAATATTTGCCCTCTACATATATATTTATACCTCTACAACAATCAGTATCCCAAGCAATCGAATAACACCATAAATATCTAAACACGTATGTACATACATATATCAATTTTATATTTAATCCTGATTAAAAATCATCTACCGTAATAGTTAACTAAATAATTATTTACAAAAATCTAAAATTACCATTTCATTCAAAATAAATTAAATAAATAAAATTATTTTAAAAATTCCGGGAAGGGGAGCTACAAATCTACCCACCTTAAAATAATTTCGTCCTCGAAATTCAAATTCATAACTATTCCTTAAAATTCAAAGTCTAGTATTCCCTTAACCTCCTCCAATTTAATTTCTCAAAATATTTATGGCCTTCTCTAGTCATTTGGTATTTACGAAATCTTGAGGACTTCTACCCACCTTACGTCACACTACTCCCTTGAAACACGGGTCACTAAAATATTATAACCATCTAACTAGTGGCTAATAATTCTACCAAAATATCTAGGTCATATGGTATCTATAATCCCTCATATCTACAAACATTCATTTATTTAATAATCAAGCAATATTACAATAACTTAAGGATTTCTGATGAATTCTAGACAGCACGATTATTCGTCACCCCGAAATAGGAAAGGACGAGAATCAAGAGTACAAGAAGGCAAGGGAGGATAATCGAGAATGATTTCAAATAGTTCAGTTCTATAGTCCAAGTATGGTGGTATGCGTGGATGAGTGCTACTGGGTCTTAATGGGTCCTTTAATTGGACATCAATTGTAGGTTGTATGAACCCTGGATTTCAACCCATATTGGCTGGACAAAATTCCTATGATAAAACTTATGTCTACTAGGTTAGGGTAACCTAGAATAGGATTCCTTCCAAGTGATTGAGCTAGTTGCTAGTCGGGTTGGTTAGCTAGGTTCATAGGCCTGAAATACTCCTTCAGTGACTTTTGTGTTTAAGTAGCACAAGAGGTCTCTATTAAGTGGCACACTAGTGGCATGCGCGTAGTAGGCTTCGAGTAGATCACTACCATATATTGAGTCGAAGGAAATGAGCCGAGGTTGAGTCTTAAATTGTAGTCGGGAAGTTTACCGGTTCTATGGTAAGGGTTATAGCTAGTCCTTTTAACCAAAAAGTCGTATCGTAAAAATAGAGTACAAGGGGACGGGTCTGAGTGGGACATTGTATACCTAGATGAAGGTGGACTCGTCTAGATCTTGCATGGGAAATTCGTTGGAAGGTAACAACTAGTCTCGTGCTCCGAATATTAATGGCACGGCCGGGGACACAAAATGATCTAAATGGAAAGTGGGACTCCATAGGGCACTAGTTATCATTCTAATGGAAATCATTCTACTCGATCGGTAGTCTTCATATATACCAAAAAAATTTGAAGGCTTACAGTCTACCTACCTTAGAAGCTAGGATATGGTGGCAAGGTTCTTGTCACAGGGCTGGCCGAGGTTAGCTACACTTGCATATACAACTATCATAGTCATGGGAATACTATGTATCTATCTATCGATTACGAGTTTCGTCCTTCCAATCAGTGAAAGACAAAACGATAAAGAGTTCAAGAATGATGTCACTAAGTACAATTACGTGATTCAAAGACGAATATAGAATTCAAGAAGAATTGTCAAAGGAGTCGCGGATGAGATCCTAGATACATCTATACCTCATTCCACGTAGAGTAATTAAGCGAACCAAATGCATCATGGTTGATCAGACCGTAATACAATGATTCTGATTAGACAATATGTTAGCTAGACATATGTCTTGGATCAAGCTCGATAAAACAGTAAGCTTGCAAAACTAGGCTGTAATAGCAGCGTTGGTCAAGATAGTCAAAATATAAGTAGGCAAGATTTTTGGAAAGGGGACAAAAGTTTGAATTTTGAGAGAATCAAAACCTTACCCGGGGTTATTGCCTATATAGTCAACCTATTATCTTCTATCCATAAGGCCTTGGTCGACTAATGGGTTATGGAATTCTAATTCCTATAGTCTGGATGGACCTGTTATTGTCAGTCAATTACCTTGTTAATAAAACACAAGGGCCACGGGTTGGGAGACATGCTACTCGACTTACAGAACTTACACTAGTATTGGTTTCGGATCTTAGGGTCATACAGGGCAGTCTCTATTCTCTATAATATCCTAAACTTGTATTCACATCTGAAATCGTTTCACCGAGAATTATGCCTTGCCCGTATACTCTGGCTACGACAAACCCTTGGTTCCGTGATTCAGGGATGATAAGCTATCATGTACTCTACTTTATATTGTCACAAGGGTATCTAAGATCTAAAGAAGTCAACGAGAACCTAGTTTCTGGAACGTTCCATAGACTATGATTCTAAGAAAGGATTTCTTATCCATGAGTTGTGCCTCGCCAGTGCGCTGCTGGCTGCAGTGAACCCACGCTTCCACTCTCAACAATTGGCGACAGTGCGCTGCTGTCTAATCCTCGCAGTCATAAAATTATTCTAACTATATTTCTAAGAACTTCAAGGGCTGCTAGAGGTCCAAACAGGTTGACAAAAAATAAAGTGTAGGTACTCGTGTTATCAGTCACAATACTTAAAATAAAACATGAAAAAATATCTAAGGACGAAAGCAATACAAACATTCTAGTATCTGTCTCACACACATTTCAATAGTTGTGGGAAAATCATGAATCAATCTACCTTAAGATTAGCGTATGAATAACAGATTCAGAGATTATAATCTAACTTCTTATAGCAAAAGAGATTTCAAAATAGACAATTCTATTTGATTTATATTTAATAAAGCAACAGAAAAATCAAACAGTTTATCAAATTAATGCCAAAATTTTCGGCAAGTCTAACATATCAAGTGAATAATATATCCACATGGGGTCGTTTCATCATATCAAGGTAAGAGTGTACCTACAGGGTTCTAGCAAGCAATCTAAGTTTGATTAATTCTAAATTGTATGGCCTATCTAACAACCTTAACTACCCAACAGACAATTTGAATAAGGGACTCCTAGTCCTAGTTATTCTCCTAAATTATTTTTAATCCTAGTTTGTGAATGAGCATTTCTTGAGGGCAGGCTCGCAATAGTACGACTAGCGTACCATCACGAGTTCGCAATCTTTTGCAAAGACGGACCTGCATGGGCCACCACAAAAACTTGTCACGACCCGCACCCGCTTTTCGGATACGAGACGTGTCCAAGCCAGCCTACACCGCAGAGTCGGCGGTAGAACGCTGTCAAGCCCGCAAGAAGATAAATGCTCAAAATAAACAATATTGCTGCTCATTCACATTTCTAAGTTATTACAACATTTATATTTAAAAGAAAAATAAAGTTTTACAATTAATGAAATGATACAACTCTTTCTATTTCTAGGTCGTCTTCAGCATACCCAAGTTCTCTCAGTGCTAACAGTGATCGCGGCTAAACCTGAAAAATGTTGGTTATCCAGTCAGGATTGGAACAAGTACACAAACCGACGGCAGTGCAAAACACAATAGAATTATCAAGACATGAAAATAGCATATGAGAAATGAAAACTGTAAGATAAAGTGATGTCATAGCACGATAGAGAAATAAACAAGGAAAAGCTAATAAAAGACATCTATCTAAGTGGTGTGAAATATCCTTTCGCCATGCGGACGGCTAGGGGGTAAAATACGGCTCACTGCACGTGTCGTGTGCAGCTGCTATCGTTCAAGAATAGACTCATGGGATATTTCTGGGTAGTCCACATGTATACTGAGATATTTCCCCTCCCGACAACTCCGTGTGACGAGCGTGTCAACAAGCAGCAAGATATGTGTATAGACATGAAATGAGAAAACTACTATGAATCGAAAAACAATCAGAAAGTGCACTTGCCTGAGGTCCTTAGCTGGAGAAACCAATACTGTACCACACAATGAGCCACAAGCAATCAACACATGTAGAAGTCTCCGGATGCTGAAATAAATAGTACCAACGTTCTCAGAATAGTCAAATTAGCTAGGATTGCCTGTCCTTAAGTCCAATTCTGGACACAGGGGCAAAACGGTAATTTCGGGCAAAACGATGTCCGCCGTTGGACCCGCTTTGCACCGAAAAGCGTGCCAAAGTCAACGGTCTCTAAAGTCGTCAAACTACATGTCTACGAATCCAGTTTTCCGATACGGATCCAACCGTATGTCCAAAGTTGGATTCCGGCGGGCCGTGCACAAAATCGCCCGTTGAGCGGGACCGTGGGGCCCGCAAAACGACGTCGATTTCAACTGTCTCAGAATCGGACCAAACTTGGCATGCAGGACCAAAAAAATGATACGGTTCTGATGGCGCAAGTTTCGTCTCGATCTGACGAGCGTGCACAAAGTTATGACTGAATTTGCATTGGACGGATACGGGGCGATTTCGACGGATACTCGTCGAATTCGTCGCGCACACGCGACCAATTTGAATTCCGTCAAAGCACACACGACCACGAAGCTGTTACGCAGCTTTCGATGTCTTTGGTGCGCGACCACGTCGCCCGGAATGGCGGGACGGACGTCGTGTCGAACAATTTTATTATTTTGAAAACAGATTTTTCGTCAACTTCGGAATCAAATAACTTCCTATCCGTTTAATGAAATCCGAATCTACGAGAAGGGTTATGATGCCCTATATGTTGTCTAAAAAGGTGTTCAAATAGAATTTCTAAAAGTTTACTAGATCGATCGGAATCGATCCGCCAATGTAGGTTCCTGGACTGTTTCATGTTCTGTTTTAGAACATGATTTTTCTCGAACTTTGGCTCGATTTCTCTACCAGTATATTACTCCTCGTCGTAAACTAATCATGGATTTGGAAAGAGGGTTATATTGGCTCTTCACAGGGACTTACGGAATTGAAAACGGATCAACGCTGATAGAGAGAACATACCGTGAACAATAGTCGCCGCACAGCGCTGTTTCGGTTTCATGTGCGCGTATTCGCGCGCTCTGGCGCTGTCGTGGCTGCTCCGGCCGGCCGACGACCGCGCGTGGCGGCGCGCGTACATCGATGGGGTCGCCAAGGAGCCAAGGGGGTGGTGGCGCAGTTGGTTTTTAGGGTTTTCCTTGTTTATGAGAGAAAACTCTCTCTCGACTCAATTGTACATCTAGTAGCAGTCGGGGCTCTCGGGTATGGGCCTGGCTTTGCGTTTGCTACTGTTTATTACTTGGGGTGGGGGAGATTTGGCCGTGCGGTATTTTGCAAGCTGGGGGCAGCTCGGGTTCAGCTGAGCCCGAGCTCGCTGCTATGGTTCAAGTGTTGGGTTCTCAGTTGGCTCGCGTGCAAGGGAGGAAAGTCCAGGCACGGCCTGGCTTCAGCTGGGTTTGGCTTGATGTGGCTGGGGTTGTATTGCTATAGATTTAGCAAAAGTTTGTGGGGCTCTCGGTTAGCTAGCAGTGGCCGGCTGCCCTTAAAGCTACAGTTACTCGTTCTTTTCTTCTTCCTTTTACTAAATCTATATCTCTTTCATAAATATATATCCAATGTATATATTTATATGTATATTAATATCCATATATATATATGTATACAGACACGTATATATATATATATACACGTATTCATTTGTATACTTATATATACATATATTTTTTTTTTTTATACATATGTATAAACACACGCACACACACACACACACACTATTATATAATATTTGCCCTCTACATATATATTTATACCTCTACAACAATCAGTATCCCAAGCAATCGAATAACACCATAAATATCTAAACACGTATGTACATACATATATCAATTTTATATTTAATCCTGATTAAAAATCATCTACCGTAATAGTTAACTAAATAATTATTTACAAAAATCTAAAATTACCATTTCATTCAAAATAAATTAAATAAATAAAATTATTTTAAAAATTCCGGGAAGGGGAGCTACAGGTACCTTATATTGTTAGATATTGTGACCTAGGACAGCGTTCTACCGCCGACATTGCGGAGTAGGCTGGGCGTTGTTACGTTCTCGTACCCTCACAGTGGGTGTGGGTCGTGACAAAAAGTCTGTGAAAGGCCAAGCACTCACTGATTTTTTAGCAGCTCATCCTGTCCCTGAGACATCTAAACTCTATGATGAGATTTTAGACGAGACAATGGAATCAAATATGATCTCAGAAGAATTTTCTACTTGGTATTTATTCTTCGACGGAGCATCTAGAATTGGACCTGGAGGCACTCTTGTCGCTGGAATGGAAATTGTTCTCGTTTCACCAAATGGATTAGCTATTCAGAGAGCTTATTCCTTAGATGAGTCGTGCTCTAACAATGTAGCAGAATACAATGCCTTGCTCATTAGACTCCAATTAGCCAAACAACTGGATATTGAATATCTCGAAGTATATTGTGATTCTAAATTGATTGTTAATCAGGTTAGAGGTACATACGAAGTTCGACATCAAGATCTAGTACCATACCATGAACGGCAATCATAATAGCTTCATCTTTTAAAGGGTTCTTCATCGAACATGTACGTCGAGCATGCAACACAGAAGCTGATGCCCTAGCCAACCTAGCAGTGGTCCTAGCAATTCAGGTCAAAAGATAACAAATGGTTTTTATTTCCAATAGAGAACTATTTTGTATTGAAAACAATCATAACATTAAATTCAGTAATTCAACTGAAGTCAATGTCATTAGCGAAGATTGGAGGGCACCTTTCATCTACTTTACAGTACATGATATACTACCTGAAGATCCTAAAGAAGCTACAAGTATTCGCCGGCGATCACTTCGATTTTATTATAATCATACCACCAAAACTCGCTTTTGACGAACTTTTGACAGATTACTCTTAAGATGTCTTGCTGGTGATGTAGCGAAGCAGCTATTACGCGAAGCTCATGATGGCGTTTGTGGAGGACATCAGCCCGGTCCCAAATTACAGGATCGTATCCGACGGATGGGTTACTACTGGCCCTCTATGGTATCAGATGCCATTGACTATGCATGGAAATGTTAAGCATCTCAAATTCATGCAGACTTCATTCACCAACTGTAGAAATTTCTTCACCCGACTGCTGCCTCATGGCCCTTCGAAGCTTAGGGCATGGATGTAATTGGTCCTATCAATCCTCCTTCGTCTAAAGGACATCGGTTTATCTTTGTTATAATCGATTATTTCTCTAAATAGGCTGAAGCCATACCTTTAGCTGAAGTGAAGACTAGCAGTGTCATCAACATCATCAAATATCATGTGATATACAGATTTGGCGTACCTCACCGGATCATCCATGATAATTGACCACAGTTCGTCAGTCAAAAATTTACTAGGTTCTGTGATGACAACTGAATCAGTAATGTTGCTTCTACGGCCTATAATCCTGCAGCTAATGGGTTAGCTGAAGCATTCAACAAGACTATCATCAAACTCCTCAAAATGTTTGTCTCAACTAAAAAATATAATTGGAGTGAGAAGCTTGAAGAATGTCTATGGGCTTATCGTACTACAGTCCGTAATCCCAAAGGTTGTACACCTTTTTCTCTGGTATATGGATGTGAAGCTGTATTACCGCTAGAAATTCAAATTCCATCCTTGAGAATTTCCATTTCTAATGAACTTACCACAGAAAATAATGATCGTCTCTGGCTTCAAGGATTGGAGACGCTCGATGAGAAAAGGCTACTAGCTCAACAACATATCGAATTATATCAGGCCCATATCTCAAAAGCTTTCAATCGCAAAGTCAAAGTGCGAACATTTCAGGAAGGCAAGCTAGTTCTTACGGTCAGACATCCTATGACTATGACCCACATGAGCAAAGGCAAATTCGAGGCAAAATGGAAAGGTCCGTATGTGGTAAACAAGATTTTCTCAAATGGAGCCTACCACTTAACATATATGGATGACAGAATTGTTATGAAGCCTATCAATGGCAAATTTCTCAAGAAATATTATGTATAAAAGCAAAATATTTTTTATTCAGAGAAATGATGTAAATAAAACTCATTTTATTCAAAAGTAGAAAGAGATACATAATATCAAGGACGGGAACGAGGACCCGACCCTTCATGGTTAAATACATGATTTGCTAGCAATTCAAACATCTCATTGTCTGAACATACCAGCAACTCACAGGCAGCTATCCTCACGACTTCTTCTTCAGCAGTTTTTCCATGCTCCACCAACTTGGCAATCAGGTCCTGCTCTGGTACAGGAACAGTCGAGCCTTCACTCACTTCTTTCTGAGGAGGCACCGGAGACTCAGCAGGAGGCGTTTCAGTCGTATCTTCAATCTTCGGAATGAGCATATCTTCGAAAGATATTTTGTACTAAAAAAATAAGTTGACAATATCTACAGAAGTTTTGTTCTATTTATAGACAGAATGACTAGATAATTGGCTTCGAAAACCGAAGCGACTTTTCCTCTTAGAAAGAAGTCCAACTGTTCATTCAGTCATTTCTTCTCCCTAAAAAGAGTCTGATTGTTCATTCATTCTCATCCTCGAGAATCGAGGTGATTGATCATTCATTTAGATTCCCCTCCTCGAGAACCAAGGTGACTGTTCGTTCATTCACTTTTTATCCCTAAAAAAATCTGACCGTCCATCCATTCATCAGTCTTAGCAATTATTGTCTTTTATTTACTTTCTCGTAAATAAAGCCATAGATGATAAATTCTCACATCTAAAAAAAAGAATTCACGTCCTCCGTACCTCTGAATTCCAATTATCTACGTCAGCAACTTGTCACATCCTTATCACCTCTGACAAAGTTGTCTATTAAAATAACAATATTTCAAATATTATATTCCGCCACGTCCACATTACCTCTGAGCAGATATAATAAATATCATTATTTTCTAATCAAGAAATATATCACGTCCAGTACCTCTGAATATATTTTTCTAATCTATTACTTATATCTATAACAAGGTATGCAACAAGTAATGGAACCATAGAAAAAATTCTTATTTCATTTTTTTGATTAAAATGTTCCAAAAAAGATACATCGTAAAGAAAAAGATACAATTTTTAATCATTTTATTCTGAAGAGTAAGCGATGAGTTCCATAATCCGCTTCTTCAAAGCTTTGGCTCTTTCAGTGCAAGAATCCAGTACCCGTTGCCTGGCTTCAACCCTTCCTGACTCTGGGTCAAATGGGTACAGGACGACTGTTTGACGGGCTAGTACTTTGTTTTGTAGCCTGTCAAAGTCATCCTTTTGATGCTTTAAAGCATCTAATTGGTTGATAGCAGCCTGATGTAGCCGAGTTTCTTTTTCTAGACCCTGCTTAATTGCTTTGAGCTCTTCTTGAAGCCGGGCGATTTCAGCTTCCAGATTAGAAGCTTTCTTCTCCTCATATTCAGCCTTAGCCTTATGACGCTCAGCAGTAGAAGCTACTTCAGCAATCTGGACATCCAGCTCAAAAGATTGTCTCGTGAAAGCCAGTAAGAAAGCTTTAAATTTGGCTTTATTAGTCTCAGCCTCTCGAGCCATAGCCTCATCTTCTGCATCCACTAGCAGCTCAACATCTCCTCTTTTCAGGTCTTTATAAGCCTTAATTGACTCCTCCAGCTCGTCCAAAATACGTTCCAGGAAAGTGGCCTGAGCCTCATCTCCTTGGCTGTGGATGCCTCCAATTAAAAATGAGAAGGAATTTCTGACTGTGCTGAATGAAACGTCCTCTCTCTCCATTACCCGATGAAGTAAAGGCTTCAAAGATGTGAATAAGACTTTAGTGAAGGAAGCCACCAAAAACTTGTTAGCCGCTACGGCGCTTGGGGTGGCTACCACTTCTGCCGGAGTCTTTACAACTTTAACAGGTGGAGGCACTTCATCTTGTTCCATGATATGGGAAGAGCTCCCCTCTCATGCTGTGGTTCCTGTAGGTCCTTCGGTAATTTACATATGCCATTTGTTAGAGCGATGTACGATGTTGAAAGAGCTAAAATAAATAAATCATTTTAGAAATCTACCTTGGCCAGGCATTGCATATGGGCTCTCAAGAGGTCTGGATGCTTCCATCTGAAGCTTCGACATGGTGTCCACAAATATCGTAGCTTGACTACTTCTAGCCCCTGATTCAGTTTGAGGTGGCAGAGTGATTGGAGTTTGATCTATTAACTCTTCAGTGTTTACCACCACTCCAGAAGCCTCGAGTTTTCCACCTACTTCTTCAGAGATTCTGGTTTCATCGATTCTGGGACTAGCATGCCCTTCATCGATAACCACTAAAATTTGTCCCTCCTTAGCGGTATTATTCCAGTCATTACCAAAAGACTCGTCACCATAATCATAATCTGCTAAGGCGTCAATCATCTCCCGATCCTCTTCAGAGTGAGTAGGATCTTGAGCCTTTGGCAAATTTATCACTCATTCTTGCGAAGGCAAATCTTTCTCTGGAGAGATGGTTACTGGAGTAATAGGAGTTTGTGAAGGAACCGTTATCCCCGCCGCAGCAAGTACATTAGCAGGAATACGTACCACCAAAGTATCTGATCATGGGGCCTCTACAGTTGTAGCAGAAGGCTAGATATCTGCCAAAATAGCCACTGTAAATAAAGGAATCAATTAAATATACATCTTTAAGAGAAAAATATATATCAATGTATATCAAAATCCTGATATTACCTTCCGGAGATGGTAAATCTTTTTCCAGGTGGCTACTAGATTCTGTCGGTGGGGGAGAGATAGAAGATGTATCAGTTCTTCGAAGAACTTCTCGGTTCACCAACAATTTTCTCCTGACTTCTCTGTGTGGTGGTGCAACCAGTTCTTCAGCAGCTCCAGTGCGATCATCATCTAGATTAATCGAGGCCGTAGATGTCCCCTCTTGAGTAACCCCTCCTTGTTTTTGAATAGAAGAAGGAGTGACTTCCTTCTCTCTAGGAGATGTACTAAGGAGTATATGTTTAGACTGAGAACGAGTCATTCTCGTAGTCGTTGGCTCATTTATGACCAATAAAGTTCTTTGTTTCTAAGCTCTAGACGAAGCAGGCCTATCATCGAGATGGAGAAGGGTCGTTGTCTCCTTAGTTTTTCTTTTTCTTAACCCTTTGGCAGGAGATTTCTCTTTAAGTACCTTAAAGATACATCCAAAGGACCATGTACCTCATCCGGATAGTTCTTAAAAATAGAAGCTTCCAGCAGTGGATCTGCGGGATCTCTATCCTCTGTATCTCGAAATGAGTGTGCAGTGTGTTCTTCCAACTTAGATCTCTTGTCACTTGCAAAGCTATGCGCGAGATGGAAGCTTTCAGTAAAAGTATTTGTCGAAGTATAGAAATTTGCATATGTATAAAACATATGCAGGCCTTGTTGAAGATTAAAATGCATGGAAAATACAGCTTTCGTGCCCCTGGCGTTGTAATATCTCCAAGCCCTAGCCCCATCAATCAGAAGGCCTTTGGCCTGTAGACAAGTAGTGGAAATACCCACATGTAGTTGATCATAGCCAAACTGTCGTGCAAATCTACTTGGCAAATATGACTCTAAATAGCAGTCTTCCTCAAATCGGTAGACTAAATGAGATGGGCGGATCATCTGTAGCCATGAAAAGATAGGTGGACTTAGGCGGAGTGATTCTGCATCCAGATCCATTAACTCTGGAGGAATAGTCTCATATCTGTGAGGAGGTGGGACACACTAAAATCTCCATCCTGATCCATGATTCAATGCAAACCTGCATTATAAAAGAGCAGTGTAATTCTAACGAGCGCTGGAGTAACGTCGGATAAAATCTCCACTGACACTTCCCATATCTAGATTTATCAAACATGGATGGTGAAGCAATAACCATCCAAATAAATAGGTATAAGGCATCTCGGTGCGAGGAAAATCTTGCCTCGCCGTCTTATCATGAAGCATAGTCTGTACAAAAGAACGCAATCTTGCGTTCAAGCGACAGGTCATTGCTGATAGGATATCCATCTTATACCCAAAGACGAGACATACTGCAGCAAATAGAACGCCTCGGTGGAACCTATCATCTGTACTAGCTCCTGGAACTATGAAGCGCCGCAGCCATAAAGAGAGAAAACTTGCTAGCTGGGCTTCTTTAGACATGGATCTATAACCCTGTCTGAGATAACTCTGGAGGGTGTCACCAGCCTTAAACGGATGCCAGTCCTCATCGAGTCTGATATCTCCATGTTTGTGTTTCTCTATCAAATATTGCACGTCACTTTGACTGAGAGGTTCAAAGAAACGAGAAGAATAGGCTTGGCTCTCAAGTGGCTTATCCTCCCACGCATGGCCCAGGAAGAGGTACGACATCCATTTGGTGGTATAACAAGTACCTGCAGTAACACTTTTGTAGTAGAGAGCAGATCTTGTAATGACATAACAGTTCTTGGAAGACGGCGATCATCTGAGAATTTTTTCCTGCCATAGCATCCAATTCTTTATTTGTAGGCACATACTCTTCATATGGATTATCACCGATTGGAAGATGAGAGAGATATCTCATCTCATGAAGTACAAATCCTATTTCTCCATGGGAGATCATGAAAGTTCCAGTATTATCGTTATATCTCTCTACAAAGGCCAGAAACATATGAGCGTTCAGGCGAATGCTGTAGACTATGGTCCAGATGGCATCATAAAGTTCTAGTTCGAGGATTTTTTCCTTGAACTGATCCAAAATCCAGATGGTTAAGCTACTCCAGCATTTCATATCTGGGTTAACCAGACCTGTCATACGCGATATCTTCCTTCAGCCTTTGCGAATGCATTTACAAAGGTGGGTACTCTGACTAGAAGGAGTAGAGATGAATCCTCGG